>JAOTAV010060654.1:0-14805 GCA_026546445.1 Cyclargus thomasi | reverse complement strand
CTCTCCATCCTTTCTACTGAATCTATTCCAAAAATCAAGTCGATTGATTGCTTTATTTCTTCGTTAATTTTGGTTTCGTTCGATAATTATTTTTATTATATAATATTGTTCTAAAATAATTAAGAATGATCTATTTTATAAAAATTAGTCGGGTTTTCCTTCCTGAAGCTATAACCTAGAACGCACAAACCGATTTTCCAGGTGTGCATTCATTAGAAAGGTTTTCGTGAGGTTAATAGCAAAGAAAATTTAGGAAAAAAATTTCGAAAAAGCAGGAAATAATAATTCTCATCTTTGTTACCACGCGAACAGACTCGCGGGCAACAGCTAGTGTTTTATAATAAAAATAATTCATAAATTTAACACATGACAGGACTAAAACGTCTTCTTATCGTCGAAAAAGGTCCGATTCTCCTAGAAATTTTTTACGAACGAAGTATCGGGAAACATCTAGTCTGCAACAAATAGCTTAGTTTATTTCCACAGTAATCGGTAATATATCCGCGTGTTCGCACAATCGCTATTCAAAGTATCGGCTAACCGATATCCAAACGTTCTGATAACACATAAGTATTCTAATCATGCATGTTCCTAGACGCTGAAGCTGCCTAACACGATACGATCTATCGTTAACTCTCTAAAATTGACTGGTTACTGAGATGGGTTATGGCTTACGACTTTATTAATTCTGGTCCTTGTCTTTTGAACAAACAAAATAATTTTGGTTGAATAGATACGTGCCATATGTTAAATTCATCTTCAACCGGAAATCAACGCACAAACCGAGGATCTTGTAGTATGTTTAATATAAAATACATCAAGAGAGAGAACACTGAATGTAAAAACTTTAAAAGTTGTGTAAAATTTTAAAAACTTTAAACTTAAAAAAAAATAAGTATAATGTTTATAATAAGGAATATATTTAAAAATACCGATACTATCCATCATAACTTTGCCGTAGAAAAGCGATGCTTCAGCACAAATAGGTCGCCTCCGGATAAATACCACCTCCTCACAGAAAACTGGCGTGAAACAGCGTTGGGCTGTGTTTCGTTCAGTTTTCTGAAGGCTCGACTTCGCTTCACCACATTCCCTATTCCTATACCTGTTTCCGTAGCCTATTCTTTCATCAAAAGACCGGCAGTGCACTTGGAACTTTTTAGATGATGCGGGTATCCATGGCAACGGTGTTTGTTTTCATCAAGTGACCCGTCTGCTTGCCTGGTCCCTAATGTCATAAAAATATCGTACGCGATATGTCGTATGCTGTAAAGGCGACGCTGCGATGGCATAACGCTTTATACGTGGTATCTCGGCTTCCCGACTACCGCAGGAGCTGACGTGTGACGGCGCGCGGCACGCCGCGGGTGCATCCTAGTTATATTCATTAAATCAATTATTAATATTTTATACCTCACTGAATATTCATGTTCAAATTGAATATAATTTATTAAATGATATTCATTGCAAGCGAGCTAATGGGTTACCTAATGGAAAGCAACTGCCGTCGCCCATGGACACGAATTCGAATAAATCTTTTTTTATTTAATAGCTATTAAGCAACTATGTTAGCTTTTATCCCGGAAAAATGTACGGTTCCCGTGATATAAAACTGCACTGGTTGAGCACCTTGGTAGCTCACGCCGGGGGTTTCGGGTTCGAATCCCGCCGACGGAACGAAAAGTTTTTCAAGGTTCCTGAGTCGTGGATGTGTTTTAAATATGTGTATCATATAATAAGAATCTATACATGTAATAAAACTGTAGAAATGAAAATTCTGTACATTAAAGATATTAAAAAAATAATAATCGGGGGTCTTTGTACGTCGATATAGAAGCCAAAAATGTTATCTTTTTTGTCTGTCCGTCTGTTTGTTCCAGCATCACGCGAAATCTACTGTTCCGATTTGAATGCGGTTTTCACAGTTGTATTTGTCTCCTTCAAACTTAACATCTGGTGTATAAAAAAAAATCCCCCCACCCCTCTAAAGGGACAAAAGAGGGGGTAAGAGTTTGTATGAAACTTCTTCTTTAACATGAAAACTACTACTGATTCAATTAAAATGCAGTTTTTGCAGATGTATTTGTCTTCTACCAACATAACATTTGGTGTACAAAAATTTCCCTCCCCCACCCCTCTTAGAAGACAAAAGAGGGTGTAACAAACTGTATCAAACTTATTATTTATAATTTGATTTGAATGAGGTTTTCGAAGATATTTTAGTTTTCTTCAAATTTTGCATCTGGTTTATATAAAAATTTCCCCCCACCCGTATACAAAAGAGGGGATAAGATACTTCCTTAATACGAAAATATTTATAAATAATATTCGTGTTAAGGAAATATTATAAATCGATTTGAATAGGGTATTTGCAGATATCTGCACCAGACAATATATATATACTCGTATATATAAAGTATATCATTCTATGTACTCTCAGGGAAGCTGAAACAGAGCCAGTTTGCGGATTAAAGTAATTTGGTCACGTTATGTCTAGCCGACAGACGACTCACTCGTATATGGACTGACTGACGTGATCAGTAATCAGTAATCAGTTCTTTATTTGCGTTAAAAGTGGTATTTATAAAAGATGTTTACAATTCCATTTGTTCTGGCACTTTTAGCTATACAATAGCATGCAAATATTATTTTTAGCAAATTTTAGTTACATAATAATTGTCATATAAAATTATTAAGAGGGAAAAAAATACTCATTAATACAATACAACATTACAATTATGGTTATCATTAAGAAACTAATAATTTAAAATAAACGTTTGGCGTTAACCTTTTTACTATGATTTTAAAATTTTAATAGTTTGTTTGGATGTTTGCTTCAATCGCACTGCAACTACTAAACGGAATTTATGAAATTTGATATACTAATGCAGGATATTAGCTAGTTTTTATTAGAGTATAGGTATATTTCACTTCAATTAAATACACCCATGAGATCATTCCTTAGTAAGTGTTCTAATTCTACGAGGGTAAAGCCGCGGGTAAAGGCTATTGAACAATATTATATTTATTGATAGTGATATAAGGTAATATAAATTTACAAAATATGAGTGTAACACTATTTAATAAAATACTAGCTTTTGCCCGCGACTCCGTCCGAGTGGTAATTTTTGTAAATCGGTTTGTGCGTTCGGGAGGAAGTTCGTCAGGCAACAACACACGACTTATTTTATAAAGTAGGTAAAATAGATGCTATTATATTATACTATTTATAATAAAATTAAACTAGCGCACCGATAGACGTTGTCCTGCCCGTCCTGGTTTGTGAATCTAAACAATTGTCACATGCCCTTGAATGCCGACAGAAAATTTCGCTAAAATCGTCCTGTACACGGACGAAGTCTCAGGCAAAAGCTAGTATTAAATATAAAAAGTAAGTTATAAAATATATTTCCGGTATAAAAATTGTAAAGTATTTAATATATTTCCGTTGTCTGATACCCGTAACACAAGTCCTTATGGTACTTACAACGGGGCCAGACTGGCGTGCTGTGAAGCGTCCATAGATATATTTATTACTATTATGTAAACTGGTGGTGTGTTTAAATTTCACCTGATAGCACAGCTGCAATAAAATGAAGTTGCAACCACAATATACAAAGTTATAGAGAACACCAAACCAGCGTTTATCCCGTCTCGTTGAATATGTAAGAACGAGAAGCGTTCAGGGAATTTAATATTCCTTCTTATCTTTTATTACCTGCAGATAACATAGAAGTGCGGAACCACGTTTTATTTTTCCGTCGGAAATCAACTATTTCCACATTTTCTTTGTTCTCATTTAAAACGATAGACCTCAAGAATCGTATTTTTTCATATCGAGGTGCTTTTCCGTAACCAGCTAACTTACCTCCAAAAAACTCTTCTCTCTTATCACGGAAAAACACGATCCCAAAGAACACAACGCTCAGATGATGGGAAAACTTGAAAAAGTTTATTAAACACACAACAGACGCCTATAGACTGTACCTGGTTGGAATAGGGTTTATTTTAGGTTGGAACGAAGTGAGTTATCCGGGTGTATATTAAGTCTTATGCCGTTGTAATAAGGTGTAGTATGTCGGTCAGTGTATGCACGGGTTGCAGCGAGTCCGCGCGAGATACGGCGCGCGTGCCCGGAATTGTGGAACTTGGGTTTTTGCCTTCGGATAAATTTTCATAAAGTGAGACGTGAAGTGAGAAATATGTTTCATGACCCACTATCTGGAGGTCCGTGCGACGTTCGATGTGCATTTGTTTTGAATCAGCGACTCGAATATCGTATCTTTGAGAGGAAACATCTTTTCTGATGAAAAACACGAAGAGTTTCGTTGTTATAAAAAAAATATTAGATAGATAGATTCTTTATTGCTCACAATCAAATATGAAAAAGGTACTAAAACTAAACTTAAGGTTAATAACATGAATGTGGGCAAGGGCGGCCTTATCGCTATAAGCGATCTCTTCCAGGCAACCCTGCAGAGAAGGAAAAAATAAAACTATATAATAGTATGCGGGGTAGAGAGCACGGTGAATAATAATATTAATAACAAATAGTAATTATAAGCCTATCAACTATCATAGAATACTTGCGTATGTTTTTCGTAGCGAAACTGCGTAAGTACCTACAACTTGCGCAGTTTTGCTACAAAAAACTATAAGAGCGTTTACCCACCGAAGGTTCTAAACGGAACTAAAGAGGCATAAAACCTTTTTATTTACCATCAACTTAACAGTTCAATTAGGACATAACCATATTTGTTTAATATCCATTACGGCTTGTTTCCTAGTTATACCCTTGTAAAAACCCGTTTTACGTAAGAGCATCTCAGGCATCAGTGAATTAGCAATAATTTATTATGAAAATCTATTTTTAGGGTTCCGTAGCTAAAGATTAAAAACGGGACCCTATTACCATAGCTTATACTAAGATTTCGATATCTGTCCGTCTGTCTGTCTGTCTGTCTCCTGTAGGTCTACCATGAGTTTGAAGCAATATAGTATTTCGACGCCTTACTGCCTCAACCTCGTATCTTAAAAATGGCTTCATTTCAGGAGACAAAAACTGATTATATTTTTTTTCTTAGTCATTGTACAAAACTAGATATGAGGTTATAGGTTATATTAAACTTACAGACTGTATCTCAAGAACAGCAATACCTGACAACAGAAATTTTCACAGATTATGTATATCTGTTGCCGCTATAACAACAAATACTAAAAACAAAATAAATTGGAAATGTAAGGATGGCGCTCATACAAGTTTCATCATTTTAGTCATTTTGATCTTTTGCTAATAGATGTCGTCTACATGGCGCTATATTGCTTGATAGTACGTGAACGGCTATAGCTGTTTATCTTTCGGAAATACGTTTTCTCAATTTTTTGCTCTTTCATAGAACTTTTCTACTGTTACGGAATCTTTCGTGCGCGAGTCCAACTCGCACTTGGTAGGTTTTTTCTTTAAAAAAACTCTCATTGGACTATCGTGATAACTGAGAAGCGTTCAGGTCGTAACTATTAGGCGATCTATCAGCTCGTTAGCCGTTTCGTTAAACCAAGAAGTATCGATTTTGGCAATGACGTACATTAAGTTGGAAGCCCATAAAGATATTTATGTCGGACGAGTTTCGCTAAAATCAAAAGTATTTTACGATCGAGCTAAAAGCCTGATGAATTTCTCCGCTACTTATAAACTGTTTTATGGTCTTCACGGCCATTTATTATTATGGCTAGATTTTCACCGCAACAGGGTATTTGACACTTTTTGCGTAAGTAGGTCAATTTATTTATATCATAGCCACTTTTCAGAGATCGCTAAACAGTCATAAAACAACTTTAACATTTAGGTAATTTTGAATGCCGCAAAAACGCTGTCTGCCTTGATGAGATCTATGTGACGTCACTAATCGCAAAAGAAACAACTACTTTTATTTTTATTATAACTCCTGCGAGTCAACTAGGCACTCGGCTTGAAATGTCAGTTATGTCACTTACTCTCCTGCTTCCCCAACAAATACTTTTAAGGTATAATCTCCTCCTGTTTGGAAGGGGGTTCCAAATATAGAGCCACTTTATGCAAGTTCATAATATTACTAAATTTTTTACGATTACTATTACGCTAAAATTCGTGTGGAACCGGACATTTTTCGGGGATAAAAAGTATCGTTTGTCTTTCCGAAGAACTTTAAACATCTCCATACCAAATTTCAGCAAAATAGGTTTGGCGGTTTGGGCGTGAAAAGATAACAGACACACTTTCTCATTTATAATATTAGTATGAACTGTGGATATGGAAGTATTCGAGTAAGGATAGCATTCGTACTATCATAGCAATCAGATCGCTAGCCCGTGCGAGTTTCTTGCGCCGGGTTAGTTCCCGGACTGGCACCATAGTTGCGACGTTATGAAATGTTTTATTTTAATTACTTCGAATAAAATATTTTTGAATTTGCTTTAAATGCTGAGACTACAGCTACTTCAGTTCTCCCAAATACTCTTCCTAGCGCAGTCTGCTAGAGAACCGATTACAGGTGTTTAATATTATTATCATTATTAATTATTTCTCTGAATCGGGTCACTTTACCGTTATATTCCGAAAATCCTGCAATGACGGTAGCTAAGCGCACAATGTGTAGGTTCTGAAATAAAATCTAGTATCTATACTGAATACTGAAATATGAAAATAGTATCTCAAAATTCTTCATCGTACTAAGCGCTGACTATTACGTAAACGGACCTGAAAACAAACTTTGACTGAAAAGAAACTTTCAGTCGCGACTCACGGACGTGGTTGATAGCCCCTACAGAAACGTCTTATTGCTTGCATACTTATTATTATCTAATATCTAGATCGCGGCAGTAAGCCGCGTCCGTAAATCGCGACCGATCAGTTTGTTTTCACCTTTAGTCTGGTCAGTATACTTGTTTATATTTCGGAACATACTCTCTGTCGTCTGCAGCGACAGCGGCGCGACATTGCGCTAAATAAAGCCACAATCTGGATGTGCGTGTCCGATGCCGGAGCGCGGTGGCCCGCAAAAAGCTCAAAGACGCCGCTGCTCTACGATCTAGTGATTGTCGTCCAGTGAGAGCTATAATACAAACAGAAATTCAGATGACGAGCGATACACGCACTTTTAAAAAATCTCGTCACTGATATGTTTAATCGGTCGGATAATATTATGCTTAAGGGCTTTCTAGTTAATTTTCTAAAAACTACAACAATCTAAAAAATATAATAAGAAAAAGAATGCAGAAGAAAAACGGATAAATCCGGCCGCATATTATCCGAATTTCTGATTCGAAAAATTCTTACTCGCGTGTCATCATTTCTAATCGTCGAATATGAAGAGAAGCAATGGTGTCGCGATAGTATTTTCAATGGAATACCAATAATATCGCTATTGCCATTGCTATATTTATGGTGGAATAGGCCGTACGCAGTATCTGCATTCGTACCGCGAGTCCCGCGATTGAAAAGTGTAACATGCTCCAATAAAGAGTGGTAAAGCCGGCATCAGATAGTTGCAGATGCAATAAATAAATTTTACCACACCTTCTACATTATTTCTTCTTACTACTAAAGTATCGCCTCGCTAGCTCTGTGTCACATTCCCAACACAGCGAAGACAGTTACGTGGCTCGTCTTTATCTTTTTAGGGCTTCGTACAATTCATTAATTATTCCTTATTTGATAAGGTCTGGCCGCTCTCTATTATTAGAACTAGTTTATCGGTATGCTGTAGAGTAGCTACTTTTTTGACGACCTCTGTGGCTCAGTAAGCAGGTTGGTAGCTTGAGTCGGGGGTCGCGGGTTTGATTCCCGCCGACGGAACAAAAAGTTTTTCAATGTTCCTGGGTCTTGGATGTGTATTAAATAAGTGAAGCATGTAATGAAAATCTTAAATATGTGTATAGTATAAAATTATTAAGTATATTTTACACCTTCAACACAAGTCCTTCAGGTACTTACGGGACCGGACTGACGTGGTATGAAGTGTCCATAGATATTATATAATTATTATATACTACTGAGCACTTACTGACTGACTTATGTTTTGTGATGCAAGGTATAATTCCTCTATAATGCAAAGTGAAGAATGATGGTGTTAAACAACTGCAGGTACATTGTAAGTAAAATAAGGGAAGTTGAACTAGAGCCAAATTGCGGGTCTAAGTTGGTTAGCGTTATATTAAATCCAGCTGACAGACAACATGGAATTTACATATTCTGACCAAATGACGCAGGTCCGTTAACTAGCCCTGTTTTAACTTTGATTCCGGGTTGAGACTTGTGATTTACTTATCACTGAAGTTTATTAGTCGTTTGACGCAGGGATACGAAAATTATATCACCGCAATCGCACCATAACATCGCGAAAAACTTATATCAGATTTTTTTTGCAACTGAATTGAAAAATAGGGTAAAGGACCTTACACACTAGAAAAAAAACGTCAACGAATACTTTCACCTTGTTTATATACACATTACAATATCGATATTAACTTAAAAATAAATAACATTCATCTACGTTTAGCATTAAGTTAACATTCGACTATCTGCGCCAAACCTATAAGTTTAACCTAAAACCCGCTTCACAGTTCACGAATCGCGCGACACCGACGGCCGCCCTCAGACACGGAACCTTTATAAGTAAGGACCAAAAAAGATGTCATAGCGGATAACATTGACATATTATGCTGTCTTTCTCTGCTAATTTCAAAATTTTCAGAATAGGATTAAGACACAACCAAACAGCATTATCAAGTTAGCCACCGTGTAAACCTTAGTTACAGATAATTTAACACAGTTGTGCGCGCGGCCCTATGTGTAAACCTTGTTTACGACGACGCCTGCCGCGTCACTGCCAAATGAATGAAAGTTGTGTATTTACAAGCGCACACACACATAGGGCCGCGCGCACAACTGAGCTGAAATATTTGTTTCATACACTTTCAGCGCGATTTGTGCATGAAGTAAGAAGTGGGTATAACCGTCCTAAAATAGCCTTTTAGGCTTACAATCAGAATTCCACAACTATCAGGAATAAATGACACAATCACTTCAGCCGCTGAAGATATAAATAAATATGTATTGTGGTAACAAATATTTAACGAACTTATTCCTTCAGCTGTACGATAGTTAGTTTGTGATATACGCTGATGTAACTGCTGGAGTACTCAGTAAACAGCTACGAATAATAATAAACTCAGAAAGAGTAACTCTGTCCAGAAACATGTTTCAAAAGACTTTAAAAATGTATCTCATTTTCAATGCAAAAGCGGAAAGCATATTGATCGGACGCGACTTACGGACATAACTGACTGGCTGTCAGTTATGTCCGTAAGTCGCGATCTAGATAATAATTGTACAATCAGAGAACTTGAAACAGATACAGAATGCGGATCTAAGTAATATGGTCGGGTTATGTCAAGCTCGGCCGACACTACTTACATGAACCGACATGTTCCGACCAAATATCATAGGTCCGTCAACTGTCTCTCTTTCCATTTCCCTCATTATAAATGGAATTGTGCAAACTATAAGTCGCGGACGTTTTGTACGGGCTGTCATTCGCGTCCGATCAGTTTGTTTTCAGCTTAAGGCTTTGAGTGGTTACGGGCTGATATTAGATGACAGCTCTAAAGGAATTTCAAAACGGTAGTACGGGAGTTACATTTTCGAACTTTTTTATTGTTCGTTGAATAACAATAAACATGCCCTACACCTGAAGGAAATAATAAATTACCGGTTAAACACAATTTATGAAAAATATTATACACACCCTAAATTTTATGTGTATTTCGCTCATATTAGAACTACATTCTATTCCAGATTCTGCGTATAAAAATAATTACGTCTATTCTCGCTAAAAACCATTACAAATTCCGTATTATTGATGTCTACTGATTACAAATATTGCCTATTATTATTTGCTATTGAAAAAAGCGTTTTGACAATCTAAGGCCCCCTCGCTCACTTAGCGAAATAAACGCAACGCGTGGCTCAAGCCGCCGCAAAACTATTAATTTCATGTTGAATTGTTACGTTTATTTTGATTATTTTTAATTATTAAACTTTAGAGAAGTCTTAATTTTTATGTAATTGTAGTGAGATCAACACAATACTTGAATGTAGCTTTTGAGCAATTTAGCTGCAAGGATGAAGAGAATAAAAATATTACGAAAATTCCAAACAGGCACTCTTTCAACAACAATCCGGTGTTTTTAATTAAAAATGTCCTTATCCTTAATCAACCTTTAATGCCCTTTGAATCTTAATACTTTGACTACACTAACAAGAAACGACGTGTCAGATATTTTTCCGGTTAATGTAGGCAAAGAATAACAAATACCTACTTATTATTTCAAGCTAAAAATTTTTAGCTAGCCTTTTTTCAATCTACGACATTATTCTATTATTCTAATAACAACGCCATCCTTAATAACTAAAATAAATACTTATACAATGGAACACAACGTAATAATTAATCTACATTAAAATACCTATTTAATAATTTACAAACACGAACCATTAATAGTAATTAAATAATTAATTTTATACTATGCAAAAAGCCAAAATTAAAAGAGCTTTCTCGTGAAATGAAATACTTTGAAAGTCAATAGCCGACCACGACTATGAAAGCAATGTACAGCCTATATCCCTTAAAAAAAGGAAAAAATGGCATTTTGATTAAATCGGTCTTATTTTCAATTTTTCCCAAAGACAACATATACTTACTAAAATAAAGTAGAAATAAATAACTCAAAATTAATAATGGATAATAATAATATGTTAAGTAAATTATCAAAAGGTGTTGAGTTAAAAAAATGCTTTTATCTAATTTGTGATGCAAATTAAAATAAATTATTAGATAAATAAAAAAATGTTAAAGGCCTACGCAATACGCATCAAGCGTTATTAAAACCGCATGTTATTGAGGAAATCGTGTTTGTATAAAATTTGTAGTAAATTACACACGCGATTAATATAAAAACTTGTTATAAATTATATTATGCCAATATTGTGACAAATACTATAATATATAGCTTTATCCGACACTTTATATACAATTCATCATCGGCAGTGACCTGCTGGTCTCGAGACGTATGTACAACAAACCCTTATATAAATATATTCATACTTATAAGTATTATAAATGGGAAAGTATGTCTATCTGTCTGTTACCTGTTAAAGCTTACGCCGTGGAATTCGGGTTAGAAAAAATTTGATTCCCTGGATAAACGCGAAATTCCCGCGCAAAAAACTAATTTCTAAGAAGTTGCGGGAATCATCTAGTATTAAATAAAATAGCTACAAGGTATAAATAGTTTTGTATATATAGATTTTTAAAGTCTTTATATACAAAATCAAATCGCCAAGTTTCTTGCAACTGAGCTCCAATACAAATAATTCTCGGCTTTGTACATTTTCGAGACTTTGTACGTTTTCGAGAGTATGTATGTATAATTGTTAGGCACGCTCTGCAGCCTGAACGGCTCCTTAAAAACCTCTTAAAAAGGGCAAAAGGGCTGCATTGCGGCGTTAAGCGGCCGCGCTACAATCCCCCAGTGCGAAGGGGTCCTTACTTCAAGGTCATTTTAGAAATGTGTTTAAAAATTTTGAAGTCGGAATCAATTAATTTTTTATATTTAAATATTGTTTCCTGTTAAATTACTTGTTTATAAATTTTTTCTTTCAAAATATGAAAACTTCGGGTATTCTGTCTTGTACGAACGTATAATATTATGTTACACAAAAGATTGCCTATAAACTAATAAAATGGGCTGGTATATAATACCACTTAAATATAATAATATAAATTATTACAATCTACGTTGGATGACTGGGATAACATTCAGTCTTTATAAGGAAGTTGTCAATACATCCTTACAACATTATTTCAATAGAAATTTTATAAATACTGATAAATAATAAAAATTGCATTTGGCAATATTACCTATTGTAAATTGTATATTATTAATAATTATGCTCCTGTTGTGAAATAAGGGTGGTTACACACATGGCGGCAGGAGCATCAAAGCCACCAAAAACTTCAAGCAGAATAGGAATTGTTTTGTTTTAAAGTATTTGTGCCTACTTTTCTAGATCCTGGCAGCATTTTGGGCTATTGCATATTCAGTCTGAGATTGATGTTACTATTACTACTATAATAGCACTTTTATGGTCCTATAGACTCTATTGGTTGTATCGCATTGTGGACATAATAGCTTCTTCCTCGTTTTGGAAATTTAGTGGTCATCTCATCTTGAGAATTAGTGTTTGCCACACCTTGATTTCAAAAAGTGTTTGTGGTTGTCTTGATCCTCCCTTTGGGTTTAGTGGTAGCCTGGAGTGCACATTAGTGGGTACCTCGCCTTGAAAGTCTCTTGAGATGGTAGAGCAAAAGGTAATCAGGGACGAGCGTCGTTGGAGGACTCCACGTCACTGGAGCTGCTGGATACGGACTTCTTGGGCTTGTACTCCGTGATGACCACCGTCACGCCACTCACGGTTACCTGCAACCAGAATAATGTTAAGTCAAAGGCAATAGCAGCGTATGTCGACGGTCGAAATTAGAAAGATTTGTAGCTACTTATAGTTGAAGGACAGTTTTGACGTAAGCCTGATATATTTTCCTACAATCAATATCTCTAAGTCCCTATTCACTTGCACACGCCGCCCAGTCGCCGGGCCGCGTAAAGTATGAGCGACTATGAGAGCTTTCACGTAGCGCAGCGACCGTCCGCCGACCGTGTGTCGCCCGTGCTTACTACAAGCACGGCGACCGTCTTAGTAATGTATGGACATGTAATGTATGGTTTTAGAGCACAGCCTCTAAGCCTCAAGTCGTGCTTCTAAGCTATTTTGTAGGGTAAAGTAGGACGGCAGTGATCAAGTCCGAAGATTTGAATGTGCCGTTTGAGAATAGGGCACCTGCATACGCCTAAAATAAGCCCCTAATTCTATGTTATTTCATGTAATTATACCAAGGGAGAATTTAATTTAATGTAAAAGGGTCTTAAGTTGACAAAAGCGAAATATCTGGCTCCTGTCAGCTACGCAACCCCGAATATAAATCAAAGCAGCTATTTCGAGGTCCGACACGACCGTGCGACCGGCGACCGACATTTCTTTGATATTCCACTATCCCGCCCACACGGGTTGAATCACGCTATATAAATAGCTCGTAGGGACAGAATATTCATAGGTATGCCATTCATCGCCTTATACGCTGCTCACCTGTCTTACGGCCTCTCAGCACGTTGACTCGGGTCTTGTATGGAAATGTTGGAAATTGAATTATGGAACTCATTTTAAAACCTTTGCTCTACTTTATTCTACAATAATTATAGCGCAATATTTACCTTCTACCTCTTTAAATTACATAAGTGCTCAGAAATTTATCTCGCTTCTTATGGGTGCCTGGTACCCACCCGCCTTAACTGGCTTCTGCGACACGCGACATACTCAGTCCATCAGTTCTACCTGGTACCTGTCTGGCGTGACACCTACCTCTCTCGTCTGCGCGGAGCTTCTATCGACGTTGTTGAGTCTCGGTGGTCGGCGCTTCTTCTTGAGCGAGGAGGACCGGGGCCGCTTCTGAGAGGAGGTGGCGGTGCCGGCCGCCTGCGCCGCCACCAGCGCTGGGTTGATGCGCGGCTTGCGGGTGGATGTACCTGATGAGTGAGGAGTGCGGATGAATGTCTGTCTCTTTCGCGTGTAATTTTGTTTAGAACTAAATTGATATGGTATTTTCGGTATAAAAATCTTCACCGAAACCCATAATATTATGAGCACTGTTGTCCGCCTTTAGATATGAAATAGCTCTAGTTACTTGACACAGCGAGTGACTCAGTTTACCGGAGGCCCAACTTCGCTAATCTCTTTTCCCTATTTGCGTAGCTTACTCCTGTCAAAAAGATGGCAACGCACTTGGGACTCGTCGGATGCTACGAGTATCCATGTGAAACGGCAGTTGCTTTCCATCAGGCAGCCCGTCTGCTCGCTGCCCCCTAAATCGCAAAAAGGTAAACCTAGCGCTAATCTTACAATATCACCCAAGTCCTGTGACAAAGAGCAGCAGCCATCGCCCATGGACTCTCGCAAGTGGCAACATAAGGAGAGTTGCAGGTAGTAAATGTCGATAACCATATTTACATACAACCTGACGAGCAACGACAGGTTCTCCATCCTTTATCTGACAGATGAGATAATGAGAGCCTATACGGACCGTATCAGGAAGTGATGAAAAAGGCCCTAATAGTCCCGAATGACCAAGAGCAGGTCATCAAAAGACTCTCAAGGTCCAAGAATGGACATCAATATATCGTAGTATCCTACGAATAAGGTCGCAATTGCAAAAAGCGAACTTTACAGGTTTTTTTTTCTTTCAACGGTAAAGGCCTAACTATTCGCAAAAATTTATTTTTTCTAAGTTTTTATTCGCGAAAAACATCAGGTTTTCGCGAGCGGCTCGCTTACGCCCCGCGTGTCATTCCACGCACTAAAAAAACGGTCACTGTATTTTTTTCGCCGAGGAATTAAAACTATTATTAACTTTTTATTATCTTTTACACTGAAGGTTATAGATAATGAGCTGCTTATTCCCAATTTGCGATTATATATATATATACAGGGTGTAAATATACCGCTCCCACTAACTTCGGGATATGATTATACTACACTTTTTCATTACAAAAATGTATTTTTTTTTAATTTATTTAAAATTTTTTTTCGATTTTTTTTTATATATTTTTTTATGATGAATACCTTTTAGACATAAGAATAAACCAATTAAATAA
>JAOTAV010060643.1:0-14807 GCA_026546445.1 Cyclargus thomasi | reverse complement strand
GGTCTGAGAATCGGCTAACATCTATTTTTCATCCCCCTAAATGTTAGGGGAAATTATTTATATGGCAAAACAACGTTCGCCGGGTCAGCTAGTGTTTTTATATAATAACTTCATTTTAGATATTGCGATATTCCGCAAACGATGTAATTTCTAAGGTATAATTTCAACAGCTTTCCCAACCAGGGCTGTAGTTAAGGTTTCCTTAACTTTATAAGTGCATAAATGCGTTGGGGGAAAAATTAAATCTTACTGAGAAATTCTACAAAGCAACTTCTGTTTCAAAAGCCTGACAAGTGGAGCGAGAACTAAAATTGCGTCATTTCGACATTTTAATGCAATTTTTATGCAATTGAAATCATAATGAGAATAAACTGTGTAAGTAAAGATTTTAATTTTGACTTTTGAAGGATATTTTTGTTTACGGTTTGCGATAGATATAGTCAATTATATAAAAATAAGTCGGGTTTTCCTTCCTGATCATATAAATCCAGAACGCACGAACCAATTTCCTCGGTTGTGCATTCGTTGGAATGGCCTCGGGTTCCGTGAGGTTTATTGAATAAAATCGTTAAAAAAATTCAAGAGGAAAGTTATCACGCGGACGGAGTCGTAGGCAGCTTGTTAAGCTTATAAAAGTTTTCGAAACTATAACGTTTTGGAAACATTTTTTAATCGATTATTTTTGAAATCATTGCAGTCCAATACAGTTGAAGACATCAGTGGAAGAAGCAGATAACTATCATTTTAAAATCTTCCGGATTTGAAGTTTATGGACGCCTTTTGGACCTGAAAAATTATTTGAAATTAAAATAATGTGGGTTTGATGTATGGCTAGATATACAAGCTAGAAAATAAAATAGAAAAGTTACAAGATTAGTCAAAATTTTATGGAAAAAATTAGTATATACTCGAAGGTTGCAAAATGTTAGTTGTCCGCTTCTTCTACTTATGTCTTTACTTTAGAATAAGAGATAGCCGGCTAAAACTTACAATAAACCTTCATATAAAATCTACCAACGATAACCTGTCCGTGTAATATAAATAACTAAGGCATACAAAAATCTATAATTTTTTTGTAAATTTTTCGTTCTGTATAAAATTTACGCTACTAGTATATTTGTAAGTACTGTAGGAAATAAAATTCTCTACAAATTTTTTATCCGTCCGAAATGATGTTGTTGACGTTGACGGCGTGCGGTGAACTAACAGCCTTATTCTAAATCAGATTCTCTCTGGGAGCGTAAGTTTGAATCCTACCGGAAAAATGTCGGCTTGTACTTAATTTATACTTAATTTAACCCGGAAACGATTTGCATGAAATAGATATGTAAAACTATAAAACAACATTTTTCCCGACATTTGCCTTTTGAAAACATACAATTATAGTGGTTAGAGAAATGAAAAGCATCTCGCTACAGAGGGCCTAATTTCAGCTACAAAACACCCAAAGAAATTCAAATTGGTGTGGATCAAAAGGCAACGCTATATATCAGGTTTAATAAAAGCATTCAACGCTTTGAAAACAAGTTGCTTTATTAAAAATACCAGAAACTCAGACTAAGCTAATTTTTAATCGAATTTGTTTGAAAAAATACCGTTTTTTGTTATGTCATGTTATGTACAATGCAAACATAATATACGACTGTAAAAGCCAGACGAATATTTTATATATTCGGCTTCACCATTTTATTATCTTAGTTAGAAGGGACTTTATAAATTAATCAGTGAAGTTCTATTCGGCACTCGCTTCTTGTATTAATTTATATGAAATTGACCGTGAGACCGTGCTAATATAATAATAACTCCCACACCGGTTTCGGTGACGGTGGCCGGTTTCATTGACCAGGCCTGTTACGTAGGAGTAATTTTATAGTATCCAAGAGTGTGCGTAGTACACAAGAGCACTCTCTCTTCCTTAACCCTCATAACCCAGTGGGACAGATGACCGACACGACTGGCGAGAGATCAGGCGCAGGTTCGGGAGTCGAACCCACGACCTCCGAGTAAGAGCTGAGTTCTGTACCACTAGACCACAGAGGCGTCCAAATAAAGATCCTCGACGACAGACGGTCAGATATACTAGTGAATATATATACTTTCAGACTAATGCAATAAGCCCGAAAGGCGTGGTCGGTCTGCTTAATTTGGTATGGAGACACTTTGAATCCCGGGGAAGGACATAGGATACTTTTTATACCGGAAAGTGAGTGAGTTCCGGCGCCATAACGGCATTTTGGCATTATCTAGTTATAAATATTTCCGCATACTGGTTGTTATGTATAAATTGTCGTTGATATAAAACGTCCCAGAACATGGTTATTGTGATCACACGATAAAACACTTGTATAAATAAAAAATATAATCAGTTTTCATTGTGTTATAATCAATACCTCAAATAAATAATAAAAATAATGTTTAAACAAGTTTCTTAGCGCACCAGTGTCGAAATCTTTGATTATATATGACAAATGAAATTAAATAAACAAATGCCAATACAATACTATGTCAAACATGTAACCTTTGGATTAAGGCAGGGCTCGACAGGAATAAATAATCAGGTTCTTTGTATGTTAGTACCTAAGCTTTATTTGTATCAAATGTGACCCCAATGTGCTTCCAACCCAACTTGAATCTTTTATGACTTAATCCAGGGCCCATAAGTCTAGACTTACGGCCTAGAGTTTATTGATTAGTGTTCTTGCACGTGAAGTCTGATATTGATTATGGCCAGGGGCCTTACCATAACTCTACAGTTATACAACTTGGAACAAAAAACTTTTCTTGTACATGTAAAGTCTATCAGGCTGAGACTGATGCCAGATAGATGGCTTAAAAGTCCAAAAAAATATTAGCTCTTTAATCAAACGGTTAAACTATCATTCTCCCGTCATTCCTGAGCAAACTAATGGACTGACCTGATGCCAGCTTAAACGTGAAACCTTCGTCTAAAAAAATATTTGAGAAGCCTAAATTTGCGACAGCTATTGATTGTTATAATACAAGTAAGAATGAGTTTGAGGACGTGATGTTACACTCCATAATATCGTATAATAATTTAATCATTATCATTATTCATATTTTATAACCAGTTTTTTTATTTAGAATTTGAATATTTTAAGAGCTAATTGTATTTCTTTTATTAACCCTCTTATTCATAAAAATATTTATGCAATGTTTAACTTATCAAGGTTAACCGTCCCTTTCTGCCACGTAACGTTTTCAATATTCCAGAAAGGGACAGCGAACATTGTTTAATTAAACACTGCTTAAATATTTTTATGAATAATTCATGTTTAATTCAGTAACAACCCAAATTAGTACCAATCCCAAATAACAAATGTTATCTAGCAAAAGTTCGGCAACTGAAAGGACAGTAGTTATTACTTACGTAATCCCGGCCCTTAATCTTAAGTCGTTTAACTTTAACTAAACAATAATAGATACAAATAGTAAATAACGAGTGATGCGGCCAGTAAACGTAGGTTTGGGTCGTCTGATTTTATGTTTTTTACTCGATGTGTATACATATGTCTGAATATATAATAGGGAAAATTGGAAGAGAGTCTGTTGACGAACCTACGTCATTCAGTTAGAATATGTCAAGTCCATGTAAGTCGTGATCTGTCGTATGAGTTTGATATAATACGACCAAATTACTTAGAGCCGCGATCTGCATCTGTTTCAACTTCTCTGATTGAACGTATGAGTGTATAATTGTTTGTCACGCTCTGCAGCCTAAACTGCTTGATGGATTCTTACAAAGAAGTTATCGTTAGGTTCGTCTTGATAGCGTAAGTGACAACGAACAGCACATAATAAAACTTAAAAATCAAATGGCGGATTTGGAAGTCAAAATTGTGAGGTTCCAAAATTTTTTTCCCGACCCATTTAGGTTTAGTATAGTATCAAAATTAAGGGCTTTAAATAGCCATTCTAGAAATATACATAACTTGAAGTTTAAATTAAATGTGTTTGTAATGGTTCCAGCAGTCGGGTTTTCTGTGCTTGTCTTGTTACTATTATAATGATTGTGTACAGAATTCCTTGCTCACAGGCAATTAATTTTTTTTAAAACTTGCATGAAATGGCGTTGTGCTGTTTCGTTCAGTGAATGAGTTTACCGGTGGCCCAACTTCCCTTATCCCCCTATCCCTATTCACATTTTCTCATAAAGGCTGGCAAGGCACTTGCGACTCTACGGATGTCGTGAGTGTCCATGGGCGACGGTAGTTGCTGTATACCAGGTAACCCATCTGCTTGGTTGCCCCCTAAATATCATTAAAAAAATCGTTGATCTTTGGAAGACACACGTAGGACTGAAGCCAACACACAGAGAACCCGTTACATAATATTGATCAAAATGTAATGTAGCATTGACCGGCGACCCTCCCTATTCGCACAATGAGAAGAAGTCAAGAGAGAGCCCGCGGCTAGTATAATAAAAATATTAACGAAAATGTCGGACTATGTAGGTGAGGTGCTAGTGGACTGGGTAACCAGAACTATGCAAGGACGTGGCTGACAGACCATATAAAAACGTCCGCGACTGACGTCAGACGCGGCTGACAGCCCATACGAAACATCCGCGACTTAAGTAAAAAAGATTGCCCAAACAAATGCCGAAAAAAAATTTTTTACTGCACTTTTACAGTGAACACATACAAACTTTTAAACAAAAAGTATTATCAATCACTTTTGTTACACCTATACCTATATATACGAGTTCTAATTTCTTCAATTATTCACCGTATTAATTAAAAGTCTTTATTGTACAAACATTTGGTCAAAAATTAGGTGTCAGGAGAAAACCTCAGCAATTCAATTTGGAAAGTTAATAGGTGCAATAAGCCCCGCCCGTTTAGTGTCCATACACTAAGCACACTTTGATTCTGGCTTACTCGGCCGGCCTATTTACTTTATTTATGACACCCGTTAAACAGTTTAGGGCGTTACGCACTTTATTACAGTTTTAACCTCCTCAACTAATAGCTCCGGGATTACACTTCAATGAGTTGTTTCGGAGAACGCTTAAGGATCACAACTTTGATTAAACTCGTCCGGAACTTAAGCATTGCGTAATTTGATTCATGGTTATCGCGAACTTTCAAATTAAACACGCATTAATCCGTGATCCCGGTTTACGGCAGGATTTTTTACAACTTTACTGCCCAGTTAAGGATTTATACGCCGCCTAAGATGCGAAGCAATTTACTTCGAAATATCTCAATCGTTTACTCTGAAATTGACTGGTGCCAATGGTGTTTCCGGACCTCTATGAAGTTTTACCTGCAAAACCATCAAAAAGAGAGCGCATCTTAGGGCGACAGTACGCAATTTTTTTGATGTCATATGTATCTACGGGCGTTATTTTACAAAATCTCAGATACTACTAGTAAAAATAGTTGGGAATGTTAATTACTATTTGATAATGATATTTTGATATAAAGCAAATAAAAATGAAAATTTACAATAAATTGCTAAATAAATAAGAAATAAAACTGTGAATACAAAAAATGATCTTTGTTATGTAATTTTTTATCCAAAGATCGCTGGATGAATTTAGGTCAGATATTTTTAACGAATGCACAACAAAATATTGTTAAAATTTGTGCCAGTCAGCAAGAGCAGTAATGGGAATGCAGGCTAGTTCAATGCTTTGAAACAATATTATTTCCACACTAAAATATTTTGACCACGCCAATTTATTAAATATAAATTCTATATATTCCTGGTCTTGTATTGTACGTGCACTGTGCAGTTAGTCTTAACGTTAAAGGGAGGTTTGTCATACTATAATTTTCTTAAATAATCTTTCTATACATTGAAGATGATTTGAATAGTATTTTCAGAGGGAAGTCGAGACGAGTCGAGTCGAGAAAAAACGAGACTTCTTAGTGAAAAGGTCTCAAAGTCTGTCCGTCTGCCTGTATCTCAAGAACGGTAATAGTTAGAGATATTAAATTTTCACTGATTTCGTTTGCTGCCATTAGAACAAAGATCGAAAACAAAATAAATTTAGTATTTGAGTGGGTCTGTCATACAAAAACTACATACGAATGGGCCGGCTCGATCGGAGTGATACCACGGCCTCACAGAAATTGGCGTGAAACGGCGCTGTGCTGTGTTTCGTTCAGTGAGTGAGTTTACCAGTGGCACTACTTCCCTAATCCTCTATACCTATTCCCATTCCCTCATAAAGGTCGGCAACGCACTTGCGACTCTTCGGATGTCATGAGCGTCCATGGGCGACGGCAGTTGCTTTCTACCAGGTAAACCTGTCTGCTCGCTTGCCCCCTAAATATCATAAAAAACTCTTTTTGCCATTTTCTTTCTTTTGATAATAAATGCCGTTGCGGGTGTGCCGCGCTATTGCTTTCCTATTCTTTCATTTTAGCAGACGGAACCCTTAGTGCGGGGACTAACTCGCATTTAGCCGTTTTTACTACGATAAAATTCTCACTGGCAATTAACTTATGAATGTTCTAATTTATGCATAGTATGGTTAAAATCAAGCTATTGGTGTTAGAATCTGGGTGCTAGAGTTAGAATCGAGGTATTACGGTGAACGTAGGCTGGGTAATGTTGATGAAGCAATGCAACTGCGAAGACCCGATAGAGCCTATAAATTGCAAACCAATCCCGCGCCTGGGTCATGTTGTTTCGTGAAATATCACCGTTGTATGAGGAATACTTACCATAATTGAAAATTTCAAACGTGCATCTCCAAATCACTTGTATTTGGATGTGCAGATTGTGTTCTTAATTTTATCTATACAGGTGTAACAAAAGTAAGTGTTTAAATTTAAGGGATCGTATGTGTCACTGATATAGAGTTAACTGTGAAAAAACCAGCGCTGAAAGCGAAAACATTGGCCAAACAAATCACAATTTTTTTTCGCTTTCAGCGCCGCTTCTTTTACGATATAGTTCTTATATTAGGAACACATTCGATCCTTAAAGTTTTGTCACTTACTTTTGTTACACCCTGTATAATATCTTATAGTAAAATAATAAGGAAAAATATTGTGAAGTTAAATAACAATAATTAGTAGTTAGTTAAATAACAATTAAAATTAAAAACTTTATATATGTTTATTTAACTTTGTAACCTTTTCTATTAGTATTTTGTTATATTATTTGAGCTCGAAAGCCGTTCTAGGAAGAGCTTCGTAAACCTTAAAAGTATGTAAATTAATTCGGTTACTTGTAACATAATCGAACATCAAAAATGTTGTAAACAACGTGAATTAAAAATAATCCGTATTTCTCAATTTCTTGTTGTTTTAAATAATGTATTGGGAAACATGTACCTACTTTAAAATTTTAGGATATAAAAAAATTAAGTAACTTTGATTTTTTAAAGGTCCTTGAAGCACATTATAGGGAATACTTGTACTCAATTAAACAAAAGTAGTATTATTTATCTCTCCATATTATATTTCAGTATCCATATACTAAAACTATAAATGGGGAAAGAGTGCTAGTTTGTTTATTTACCCGACTGCGCCAGAAGGAGAGTTATTTGAGAGTATGTATGTATTTTTGTTTGGCACGTTCTACAGCCTAAACAACTAGATGATCGTCTAGATAGCGCAAGTGACACTGGGTACTCAAAATATTTCATGAAAAGGATGAAATATTTCGAGTGTGAAGCGCTGTGAATACAACAAACTGTGTTTCGCTCGTAAAATGTTCACACTCGATATTTTATTTGAGTGAGAACTTTTCTAACAGCCTGAGAATTGCCCGCCTGTTCTAAATAGTGCAGCAAAGTTAATTAATTACATGGATTAATAAACATTATCTTAGTTAAAGCTGTATAACATTCTTGTCGGACGCATAGATTAAATATTCCTCATACTTTTTACAAATCATATCGTCAGCAATTTCAGTCTTATCTATAAAATAAGATTTGTTTATATTTAGTCGGCATTTTGGTCTATTGCTTTATGTTTATTCCATGAATTATGGAGCAGTTACGTTGAGATGGGGTTCGTTCCAAAGGCAGACGGCAAATTTCAATCTGAGGCCGGATATATCGCTACCGGGCCGGCATTGCTGTTCCGGTTATTGGTTTAGACGGTTAACACGAAACTACGTTATGGTCCGCTATAGACACAAATAGTTTACTCCGGATATAACCGGCCGCTAGACTAAGTCACTTGATCTTATAATTCGCTGCTGCTGGAGATTTCTTGTAAGTGGATGTCTGGGAGTTGTACGCTTTAGAATATTGTACGTATTAGAGCGTCTGTAGCCTATTGGGTAAGACCTTTGTGTTTGCACTCGAGAGGGTGCAGGATTGAACCCAGGTGGAGCCGTGTACCAATGAGACATTTTCCGATCCGATCTCAAGTACATAATACGGATGCTCCTTGCCATGGGAGAGCCATGCTTCAGTACAAATGCGCCGGCTAGACCGGAGGGATACCACGGCTTTACAGATAACTGGCGTGAAACGGCGTTGTGCTGCGTTTCGTTCAGTGAGCGAATTTACCGGTAGCCCAACTTCCCTAATCCCCCTATCCCTATTCCCATTCTCTATTCCCTCATAGAGGATGGCAACATCTTGCGACTTTTCGGATATCACGAGTGTCCACGGGTGACGGCAGTTGCTTTCCATCAGGTAACCCGTCTTCTCGCTTGCCCCCTAAATATCATAAAAAAACGTAATTTATTTCAAACAAATATTTCTTCTATATTTTACAGGACAATATACTCTATACTATGCTGTGAAATAAAGAGGATACTATGTTTAAGATACAAATCAGATATGTATGGCAATTTACCATCAATAGAATTGATTGATAGATCGTATATCCAGCCAGGATCTGCGTCAATTGGTCGAACCTTCGATGAAATATAATAAAGATTCACAGGTGTCGTCTAAAAAGGGGCACCGGTAAAACCGCGTTTGAGCGCTATTCCTCGTCGCTCCGTGACGCGATTTTAACTTTTATACGTTTGTTAGCTTTAACTCATTAAGTTTCATTTTTCAATACACTTGATTTTGATTTAAGTTGCTTTGTGTCAAATAGTTTTGATGCTATTATTATATTCAGTTTTGAAGGGATCTGTGCATATTAATAATATTTGATCGAAGACTCGAGCTCCTGAGTTTGACATATCATCCATATTAAGAAGATCTTGAGAAAAATCAACTTTCCTAAAAACAATAATGAAGAAATGATTCGCTGGGTGTTGTAGGTGCGCATAGCGCGTGGCAATAAAATAAAAAAATTGGGAGGGCCGTGCCTACGCTAGAATAATCTGGTGAATACTTTTTTATACTAAAGATGTATAGTTCCCACGCGATAAAAGAATTTTTGAATTGTTTTATGTTACTGGCCAAAGCCACAGATAGCGTTAGATATTAATTACTAAGACTTTAAAAAGGGCTTAGGCATATCCCAAAAAATTTGCCAATATTTACCATTTAGGTATAGAACCCTATAAAAGAAATACTGGGCGGTGGGCGGCATACGAAATGTGACTTTTTTAAAAGTTACGCAGCCATTTGATGTTAAATCACTACGCTTTGTTGTGCTCGCCGTATTTTGACATTTAATTAAGCATGTGACCTTGACAAAGTCCTTTTGGAAAAAAAGTTAAAAAACATACAAAATGTCCAAAAACAACAATAAACTAGCTAGTTTATATAAATATAAATGCTTGTATCGGTAACAATTGGCTAGTTTTCTGTTGCTGTTTTTGGACGGTTAGTTATATTGATTTTTACATTTTTCCAAAAGATTTTGTCAAGGTCATGTGTCTATAAGTCGTACAGGTTACACACACTCAAATTACTTACAGAAGAGGTAGGTATATAATACTGTGAGTCATGTCGTATACCGTACCGACCGACTTCCAAAAACGACGAGGTTACAAGATACGTGTCGGCGGAACAAGCCTGCTGGCGGTAATTCAAGATACTAGCTAGCTCCATGCCAAATTTAATCAAATTCGTTCAGTGTTTAAACGTAAAAAAGTAACAAACATCACACTCACAAAGTCACAAATCCACAAACTTACAAACTTTTGAATTTATAATATTAGTAAGATAATATATTTGCCGTGGGCCACGCTTTGCTTGGCCATGCTTTGGCACGAATGAGCCAAAGTTTCGACGGCCTCACAGAAAACTGTTGTGAAACGGCGTTGTGCTGTGTTTCGTCCAGTAAGTAAGTTTACCTGCGGGCTAACTTCCCTGCGTCCAACGTTTTGTTTGTACAAAAGTCCTTATTACGCATGAAAAATTTAATTATTAGTACAATTATCCCGACGGACATTGTTCTGTCGGTCTTTTACACTGTAGCTGAGTACCTCGCTGTAATTACACTGCACTCATTGGAATTATCCTGGTCTACCACTGACCATTCCCTATTCTTTCATAAAAAGGCCGGCAATGCACATACTACTCTTCGGATGTTACGAGTGTCAATGGGCGACGGTAGTTGCTTAGCATCAGGTTAACCGTCTACTCCCTTGCCCCTTAAATAACACAAAAAATGTATCATGCCTAGTGGTTCTCTGTAGGTATAGGCATTATAATTTTATGTAACTAAAAAGGATGAAATTATTATTATTTTTAACAAAAAGTTAAAACCGACTTCCAAAGGAAAATACAAAAATAATAAAAGAGAATCTAAAAAGTATTAAATAATATTTATTCTTTAATAGTGCCTGTTTCAGAATCCTGTGAGGCATCAGCCTATTTCTGTACACAATCTATATTATTTTAAAGTCGGTTTCTTTTTTATTATTTTTGTATTTTCCTTTGGAAGTCGGTTTTAATTTTTTGTTAAAAATAATAATAATAGCTGTACAGTGAATATTACGATTGTGCGGTATGTAGCAGTCGTGGCCGAGTGGTTAAGGCGTCTGACTCGAAATCAGATTCCCTTTGGGAGCGTAGGTTCGAATCCTACCGACTGCGAATTTTTTTGTTATTCGAGCCTAGCATGCTATTGTCTGGCTAGTCCTAAGACGAGGCATTTCTGTAATTTAATGTATGCTTTAAGCACTAAATAAAGTTTTGTCTTAAATGGCATATTTTAAAATTCATCATCCTTAGTTATTTTAAATCTTAATATATATAATTCTTGTGTGCGTGTGTATACGATTTTTTTGTGTTTGTTCTAGGGGACTTGAGAATAGTTTAGATTCACAAATTATACTGATAAGATTACGTCTGTTGAGTATTATATCAACGGGAAAGTAACTCTGTTTGTTAGTGTGGTGGTGTCGCGAAAAAGAAACTGTTTATTTCAAAAATGAAAAATATTCTACGTCTTTAGGATATTTTTTATTCTCGAAATAAACAGTTTCTCACGATAAATAAATAATTTGACACATGGCATTGGTGATTTACTTATTGTCTAGTTTTTAATAATATTATATTATTTTTTATGACATGTGGGGGCAAGCGAGCAGACGAGTTACTGCCATCGACCATGGACAGTCGTAACATTCGAAGAGTCGCATGTGCCGGCAACGCCTTTTATGACGGAATGGGAAATACGAATAGGGATAGAGGGATTAGAGACGTTAGGCCTCCGGTAAGATTACTCTGGACAAAACAGCACAACGCTGTTTCACGCAAGTCTTCTGTGAGACCGTGGTATCACTCCGGTTTAGCAGGCCCATTCGTGCCGAAGCATGGCTCTCCCACAGTAATGAGCATCCGTATTATTTATTTGAGGTCGTTAATTGTCTCATTGGTACACGCCTCCACCCGCATTTGAACTTGCGAACCTCTCGAGTGCAAACCAAAGGTACCCACTAGGCCACGGATGATATTGTAGATTTAATTACCTGCATGTGGTGATTGCCAAGCAAAATCATCTTCTTCACATATCGTCAGTATTGTATGACCGTTAACAGCTCTTTTCCAATTTTCTTAGATATCTACTGCATAAAATTCCTCCGTACAGACGCGTTATTATGTCGATCGTATGCGTTATTGTGATAATGCGTCCCGTAGGGCCATTATGTAAAAATTGCGATACAAACAATCAGCAATAGTTTTAGTGATAAACTAGCGTTCAATTACTTTAAGTTTAAATTTGGAAGTAATTTGTGTCAAAATCCATGCTAAAAGAAACCATTGCAGCTAAATTGCTTTTGTTATTACATGATATGATTGAGAGCAATGATTGCGCAATTATTGCTTTCGCGAGATACATAATGCCGTTTTCTTGCACATCGATGTTTTACTTCCATTGAGCTTTCAATATCGCAGCGATGAGTATGTAGGGACCATGTATGTGTGAATGTGTGAGTGTCAGCAGTTTTATGTCTGGAAGACGATGTATGTTTGTGGCGACAGGCAGTCACTGCGTGAGGCCTGGCCAGTATGTTCGTTTGTCTAGTTTCGGGATAATAAAAGGCCAGATTTATTATAAAGGATTTGTTTTAATGTACGCAAGCCCAAAGAACTAATGTGTGACTAGAGAACTCCTACAGTGGTGACCCCGACGTGATTTGAACACGCAAGCCCAAAGAACTAATGTGTGACTAGAGGACTCCTACAAGTATACAGAAAACAGATATCACAATAATGATTGAGGTACTTTCACCTTGACTGTTGAAAATTTGTTCTTGTTTTAAATCCAAACCGTACGTGGCAGTCGTGGCCGAGCGGTTAAGGCGTCTGACTAGAAATCAGATTCCCTTTGGGAGCGTAGGTTCGAATCCTACCGACTGCGAATATTTTGAATAACGATATGTTGATTGGCTTCGTCAATTACTCAATAAGTTAAAAAGTAGAGTTTTTTTTAAGTAGATCTCTTTTGATTATACCTCAACACCATCTATAGAACATTAATTTCCTACGTATTCTTTTAAAGCATGAGACATTAAAAGAGTGTGAACTTGGTAACTCATTTATGATTTTTTTTAATTTTATATTATTGTTATAGTATGTGTAGGCTTTTAAGAAAAAGTCTACATAAAACTAATATTAGTCATTTAACTAACAGTCATATTCTTACAAACTTATATTTTTTGCAGTTTATAATGTAAACAAGAAAACGGAAAATCAAATTTTTTAAATTTCTTAAGGCCTTTCTTCACTTAAATGTACTCAATTGGATATAAACGCTTATTACGGGCAAAATATGTGTGATTTAAAACAAATTTCTTCGACACATTATTTTTTCTTACACTTTTTTTAAATTGGAAGAGTTTCCTGTGTAATAACAATACACAATTTGCAATCATTCTAAAAAAGTTTTTTAGTGTTCTGGTGGCCCATACCATCTTGATAAAGGCCAGGACTTGATAAAGATGATTAAGTGAGAATTTATGAACTTGCCTCTGACTGTTTCAAAACTCTAAGTTTGGCGAATCTCCTTAGTTTCGCCACGTTATGTCAAACACAGCCAGATCACGAAACAAAAAATAAAATGATACGTATAGTTGGCCCGCCATCTGACTATGAATCGATTTCTCTGAAGTCGATTATCGTCTTTACCTATATTCGCCAGGTGCGTGTCAAATCACGGCGGCCAAAACGTAGTGACTTGAAATATCAAGTGTCCGCCTGACATTTGAAAAGGCCAACCAATAATTTCAAAGTTGAGAAGTGGCAATTTGTCTGCCGTTGGCCGCCGAGTGTTCCTTTTTTGGCACCGTGCGCTCTATGCATACCTACATTGAACCCAGCATAGGGAATAATTAAAATAATGTCTTGTTTACACGAATTAAGTAGATAAGTAGGTAACTAAATTTTAAGTGTATGTCCAAACGTATTTAAGTAGTTAAGCTCTTTTGTTGACTCAAGATGGACGATCAACAAAGTACAGTAAATTCTGTTATTAAATTTATTATTGATGAGGTTTTGGAGGAATAAATTATTGATATAACTACTAAAAGGAACACGACGATAAACTGTGCCCGAATACGCCACTACAATTGTGAATTTAACTAAATTGTGTCGACATGTACCTGTCCAAATTTGTCAAGTGACAAGCCCCGCTTACCAACTTAACAAATAAAATAGAAAATTTTCTAATTATCTGGATAAGTAGTAACAAAATTTTAACTTGCATATTGCTAGTAAATTTTGTGTTTACATGCAATTAGTAACTTAAAATTTAGTTACTTATCTACTTAATACGTAGACATTAATTGCACATATCTACGTACACGACTGCACAGCGCGAGCTTAACAAAATAATTGATAATAATAATCGGTCGATTGAGCAAATTTGAGTGATACCAATTTCGATACAAATATTTAATTCTTTACGCCCATCCATTGATTCGTGTTATGATAATAATGTTTATAAATGAGTATGGTCAGTGTTCTATTATGTATGGTTTTATTACCACTTATATTAAATAAATGTTTATTGGGATTTAAAATTAATAATATGTACTGAAATTTAAAGTGTGATATAAATCCCAGTACGTTGCGATATAGCGATAATAATAAGTATATTATTTATTAATTGATGCCCGAAACTTTGTTTCGCGAAAATTTGTATGCCACGGGAACCGTACATTTTCCTAGGATAAAAATACCCTATATATGTTGCCCAGACCTAATAGCTATTAAACAAAAAAAAATCGGTTGTCTGTAAAGTCGGTTTACAGACGATAGTTGAACGTGTCAACGTCTTAAGAAAATACTAATGGAATGGTAACATTTTTCAAATACTAATGGAATGGTAACATTTACAAAACAAATACTAATGGAATGGTAACATTTTTCAAAAGAAAATTTCGATTTCATTTGTTTAATAGATTTGTATGTTCCGCGCTCTCGCTTGCACTCCAAGCCTTAAACGGAACGCCTCAGAGCG
>JAOTAV010060632.1:0-14808 GCA_026546445.1 Cyclargus thomasi | reverse complement strand
CAGCCAAATCTGTTCTGCCGTTCTTGAGTTATAAGTGGTGTAACTAACACGACTTTCTTTTATATATATATATAATAAAATAGATAAAAAGACATTAAACTACTACTTGCTGACATAACGTCACATCCTAATCGGAAATACCTTAAAAGCGTTTTCGTCAGTATATATAAAATCATATTTTCTATTCGACTTTATTTATCAATCATAAGCTTTTATTTTATGATTAGGTTGAAATACAATTCCGTAGGCCCAGTTTTACTATAAATATACGTTCGTTTATTGAAATTCAATTTGAGTCAAGTAGCCTATTCTATCGCGTAGAAATTCGTTTGTCGCGTAAGAATTGTACATTTTCCTGGACAAAGGAAACCTTTGCTTTTCCTTTCCTTTTTCGGTTCTCAAAATATCTCTATTTAAAATTTCGTCATAATCAGATAAATAGTCAAGTCAGGTTAAGCGTACAAAGGTTTTTTATATTGGTATGGATACTATATTTCTGTTCTTATACATTACTGGTCAGTGTCTTCTTAGAATCAGAAAATGCAGTCGGCAAATCGCTGTATAGGCTAAGTGAAGGTAAGCAGTTTACTAGGAAACGTTGGACATCTGCCTAGCCTGAGCTGGCTGTCATCCAAATGTAGGTATTATTACATTATACATTCTTATGGACCATGAAGAAATTATCACTTCCTATACAAAAGGTTCCTAGAAACTATTTTATAATTATTATTAAACTTACCTAAAGACTATTAGGTCTATAGGTAAGAAAAACAATGTTGTCAGAAACAAAAAAAAATAGATAAACAAAATTACCTACCTATTATGAATACCAAAAATTATATTAATATAATTATTAGTGCTACTAGGTAGACCTTTGACAGGATTCGAGAGGCCGTTTCGATCCTAGGAGATATGTAGCAATTTTCAGATCTCAAGTAAGTTCGAAAGTTCGTACGGTAGAGGAAAATATCGTGAGGATACTTGTAGATAGCTTGGTTAGGTTAGCCGTGACGTATTTATAAGTCGTAATAAATTACTTACTTAAATAAGAAAATAAAAATACTTTCCAAGGAACTTTAGTATTTGATTACTTTGGTCCGAAACAGTATATCTAAATCACCCATACGTGAAGTTTTTAATGTAGTTATTAAAGGTATAGTAATATGTATATTATGAAAATTTTCAACAATAATATGTTGAAGTGCTCTACTTAAGTTAAAATATTTAGTAACTGCGTTGTAAAATAAATTAAACAGTTTACACATTATGACTAATAACAAGTACTTAACATTAGTAACATGTGGTAAGACAACGATTTAATTATATTTAGTTCACAACCTACATATTTGTAGGCATATCAGTATGAGTAATCCTGTAGTTTTACGTCAATGAATTAGGTGCGAAGATGAATAGGAACATGAACAATAAAGGGATGCTATTTCACGCTATGCTCCATTCGTCACAAGTTGGCACAAAATTTCACATAACATGTCGAAATTTTTATAAAACTTCTTGCCAAGTTATTGTTAATAAACTCTATGTCATTTGGTTTTTTGATAATTTTTTCAATGTGTCTCTATGTATTTCATGACTTTATTCATGTTTTGGTTTTTCATATTTTATGACTTTTCCTAATTTGTTAATATTAACTTAAATCCGTATAGAAAACTATTACTTTTTATGTGATTCAGGTGATAAAATAAAATGCCTACTAAAACCGTACGGCGTCAATGTGAGGGCCGCAACAAGAACATTATACGGGTACTTTTGTTTTATTCGGAATTTGAATCTGAAAAAAGTTGTTACTGCTTGGCTTGTTTATTAACATTACGCTTAATGTACAATTAGAGAAGTTAAAAGAGATACAGATCGTGGATCTAAGCAATTTGGTCGCGCTATGTTAAACTCAGCCGACAGATCACGACTTACATGGAATTGGCATATTTCGTCCACATAATGTAGGCCCGTTAACTGGCTCTCTATCAATTTCCCCCATTATACAATTAATGTACACGTTAATTGTCTGCGTCGCAATATCACTACTTCTAAAAAAAATAATGTAGCAAAATTGTTACTTAAAACGAAATACAATGTCGACAAAAGCCCCCAAAAAAATAGATAAAAAAAAAATACAATGTCGGAAGATGAAGGTGGTATTGATTTCTCTTTCGTAAGACACTCTTCGATACATTATTTGCAAATACCATGATACAAAATGTCAGCCGGAGTCCGGAGCAGGTAATTTTCTTCATTTGCCGCCTCTGGGGCTGATTCATTCATGTAGCAAAGATAGCAAGGGGTCCCGCAGATCAATTAGCATTGGACGAACAGGGCAAGGTTGACGTTTAGCTAGAACATATTTGGGGCCAGAAGTCAACATTGATCATGGGACCCAGGGAAGGAGATGGGGATGGTATCATTTTATAGAGGTTAGTTTTTTTAAATAACAAAACCTTTTGAATAACACATCTATGCTTAGGATATGCATAGTTTTTAGGGTTCCGTTCCCAAAGGGTAAAAACGGGATCCTATTACTAAGACTTCGATGTCTGTCCGTCTGTCTGTCTGCCTGTCTCCAGGCTGTATCTCAAGAACGGTAAAAGCTAGAGAGTTGAAATTTTCACAAAATATGTATTTCAACAAATACGTTTTCTTCTATTTAAATTACTAAATAATAGATAAAAACAGGTGGCATAGCCTAAGCATTTTGAAAATTTCAAAACCCTATATCTCTTGAACGGGGGATCTCGTCGTGGTGCGAGGGGGGTACGCTCCCCTCCCCCCAACCCCCAATTATATGATTTTACCGATTAAATCTCTAGTAGCGTCAATATGACGCCTGCGGTCTTTGAAGGTATGGTATACAGTATGACTCTTCTTGCTAGTGTTAAAATAATGTTCAAAGTAAATAAGTCAAGATTTTCAATTAGCATGCCTATTAAATTATAATTGGTATTTTTTATGGAAGTGTCAAAATAAAATGTGTAGAACAAAGCTACAGATTTTCACTGTACAAGTAACTTCTAAGCATACAGCCGTTGGGAAAATTGTGACTGACTTGGTAAAAAAAATTACAACAAAACCTTACGCTTACAATGTAATACTACTACAGTATTACATTGTAAGCGTAAGGTTTTACAATTCACAACCACTATACTCACCACCACTTACTCAACCCAACGTGTTATAATTTGTGACACGTGTAAGTATAATTGATGTTATGTTGAGGAAATATATTATACAATTAATATTAACAATCGATACTATTGTATAAAAAATAATATCAACATACCATCTAAATGGGAGCATTTAAATGACAGGGAAATTATGTTTTTTTTTAATTAAAACGAATAATGGGTAATTAGCTGTGACAACTTGTATCAACATAATTTTGGGAGGGATATGTCAAGCTCGATTTCTCATGGAATTGATTCATCCTGACCAAATTATGTAGCCCCGCCGTCCTTTCGTAAAAAAATTATCGATGAAAATATCTTCCATACATAGGGTGTGAAAAGTAAGTCATAATTATTATACTTTAGGGGGAATATGTGTTCCTTATATAGTTCACTGTGAAAGTAGCATCGCTAATAGCCCCCCAGGCCCTAGTGGCAAGTCTTTGCCCATATACAATTAACACATGACATTTTTTTCACTGTCAGTGCTGCAACTCTCACAATAAACTACATATATAAGTAACACATTCATACCGTAAAGTTTTCTTTGTACTACGTAATATTAGGTATGTGTGTGCTGGTAGGTACTTTTATGTTTAAATATATTGTGTATATACGTATTGTTTGTAGAAACATAAGTAGTTATGCGCGTCAATTTTTTGTACTAGTTACCTTTAACTTTTTAGATTCATAGGTTCCTAAATTCCTAGGTCATGTAGCATGATAGAATTTAGAGATTAGGTATTTTGGTTTAACTAGTATAAACTGCTTTGAATCTAGGAACACAAATTAACCCAACTTTTAATTTACGGGACTATTATTGTCAGAAATCTGCAGCAGCTTGCGACAATCTTCAGTTTTAACTTTATACAAAATGTTGATGTCTTTTATTCTATAAAGTTTTGTATATAAAGCAGATTTTAGAATTGATTATTATTAGCAGAGGCATTTAGCCCGCCTTTGTATACTTTTACGTAAAGTGTTTTAAATAGAAAAACCGGCCAAGTGCCAGTCGGACCCGCGCACAAAGAGTTCCGTTGTAGTAAAAAGCAAAAAAATTGGGAAAACGTATTTCTAAAGTTTTGATTTTATATAAAGTTTTTAATTTATAAAAAAAGGCCTTAAATGTATAAAAAAAGATATAAAATGAATTAGAGACGACGGCTTCGAACGAACATAAGCCGGCTCCTTGGACAGCCCAAACTGGCGATAGCTAGTGTCGGTTATATCAATCTATCGTGGAAACTTATTTGTTATACTAAAGTCACGCTTACATATTCAATTTACTTTGTTTTTAGTATTTGTTGTTATAGCGGCAACAGAAATACTGTATATTCTGTAGGTATTACGGATAGACGGACTGACATTGAAGTCTTGGTAATAGGGTGTGGAACCCTAAAAGAATAATATATCGTCATCGTTTTATCACTTTCTTTGTTTTAAAAGAGACTCCTTCCCCTTATCAAATCAAAAATTATTAGAAAAGACAAATCTGCATTAAACAGTTCTGGTTTACCTTCGGTAGGCGCGAAGGCCGATGGTGATCAGGAAGACACATAGATTTGAATAATAAAGTAATGTTGATTCAGCATCTGCCGCAAATCCTGCCAAATACCATACAAACGGCTTATAAATTATTGCCCATTCGCTTTCCGCTATAAGAAATTCTTATATGAGGCCTTTTTTAATAAAATTATAATATATGATACAATATGTGTAAATTAATTTCCTTCGTCTTTCGTTTAAATTAATTTCCTGTGTAGTTTGTTTTTTAAACACTCGCAATTTTTTTTTAAATCAGGTTTTCTTTATAAAACTTAAAAATATCTATTTTTGGATAAATTATTTTACTTTACCTTTACAATAGCACATCTTAGCTTATTTAAGCTATTTTTTTATCTATTATATATTTTTATATATTTTCTTTTCATTCGTACATGAAAGAGTTAGTTAATTACGTATTGGTTACGTACAAAAGAGAAAAAAAACACACTTTTTTGCATTGAGATCAATATACCATAGAGTGGACGCTGCAAATAAATAGCTCGTGCCATTCCACTGCGGTGTACGCACCGCAGTGGAGTGACACGAGCCGTACTCTAGCTTTCCACTCTAGCACCAAACATTCGACAAAAAAAGTCACGAAAATTGCCTTCTTGTGTTACACGGGAAAATATAACGGAATATCTTTTCATCGGAAAACATTCTTATTTAGTTGTTTATAAATAAAATTCGAACATTCAATTACTTCGGGGAGGGGAGGGGAGGGATTAGGGGGGAGAGGATGCCAGATGTGGAAGGTCAAAATTCTTCCCTGTTGAACCTTCTGCTAAATTCTAATCTAGATGGCTACCAAGTTTCCGCACCACTTGGTTCATTGGATCACCTCATTAGGAGTTTTGTGCCACTATCGAGTGTATTGCGACAGCGTGCTGTTAAATACCGTCGGGTGTGCCACTACAAGTCTGTAGATTGGGAGAGTGGCATACCGAGATGCGATCCCAAATAAAGCTTTAAAGATTATGGAAACTATCATCGATCGTTTTTTTATGATATTTAGGGGGCAAGCGAGCAGATGGGCTACCTGATGGAAAGCAACTGCCGTCGCCCATGGACACTTGTGACATCCGAAGAGTCGCAAGTGCGAAACTATGCGGAAACACATCTCCTAATTATTATTAACCCATCCATGTGTGAAAGATAGAACGAGTCATGAATGAACGTCGCCCACAAATTGGTCCAGATCTGTTACTGAGAATATACTGACTCACATTTGTACCACATGTTACTATAAATTTGAGACTCATAAGACGTAATCGGGTTGGCCCTTTTACGGCTCAAGAGAGGTGGAAGATAAAACCTCTACTTCTAATGACCTGTCAATGAACCACCATTAATTTAATGATGAGTGCCTAATATTGACAATGTTCGGTATTTTTTAATGTCATTTTTGATAAAGATCTATTTTTTTTATACAGACGTAATTTTTTACAAATAACAAGACTATCTACATACAATTGGAAGAGTTCCTATATCAAAATAAATTATCTAGTTTTAGCCTAATATTTCAAACACAGTGGTCTTTTTAGGTTTCCGAAGCTAAATTGGCAAAAAATTTAACTCATACGGATTCATCAAGTCTGCAGTCTGATCTACTTTTGAAAGTAAGTACTTTTAATTTTGTAAACATGCGGTGTTTAGAATTGCGACATATCCTCACGCGTTCAGGCGTCCTAAAAGGGTTATAAAAGCAATATAGCAAAGGAATTGCTCTGCAATTTATTTTAGTACATTTTGTCAAAAAATCATATAGTTTTTATAAAACAGTTATTTTAAAATCAAATAAAATAAATTCTTGAATTACCGTTTTGCAAAATTAGTACTTATTTGCAAGATAAATGTCAAAATGAAATGCTCTTAGCAATATTGCAAAGTGACCGTTTTCGGTCCCCAGCCCCCTTAGACAAATGGCAAGCGATTATATCACGTATTTAATGAAATGTGCCCGCTACGCCACTAAAAGAAATGTAATTGTATCAAAACTTGTATAGAATTTATAACATACTAGATTTCCTCGGGGCTTCATACAAACTTTCAACCTCTATTTCACCCTCTGGAAGTAAAATTTCATGAAACGCTAAAACTCGTATTCATTTATTTATTTTGAATCTGCAGCTCAGAAACAAAATTCAAGGTCTCTAACTTAAGAAATGACGAACTTGCGTAGAAAAATGTATAGAAATTTGAACCCCCTTTTTACCCCCGTAGGGGTTAGTAGGATTTTAAAAAATGCTTAAAATACGACAGTTTTGACATTTTGAATTAGTAACTCAGAAATAAAAATTCATGTCTTTAATAGAACTTTAATACAAACTTTCAACACCTATATCACCCCCGTAGGGGTAGAATTTTTAAAAATCCTTTCTCAGCGGGTGTCTACCCTATAAAACAATCCTACCCACCAAATTTCATGGCTGTAGCTTTAACAGTTTTTGCTCGGCGATCATGAATCAGTCAGTCAGTCAGGACTTGTTATTTTATATATAAAGATAGGTGTTTTTTACAGTTTGTATTCCGAGCCAAAATCACTCGCTACAAATATTATGTTTCTCGCATTGTATAGCCAACGTAGAATGTAATGTAAAGGTAGTACGATAGGACTGAAATATTCATCTATGCTTTAAGTCCCTCCAAATAAAATATAATTAAAAAAAAACACTTTATCTACATGCGGGTGCATCTTTTTATGGTTCGTGTACGACTTGCACTTAGCCGCTTATTAACCTTATTTTACAGTGCCAGTTAGAGTCGTTGAAAGAAATAAAAAAAAATAAATTACTTATAGAATAAGAAGATTGATCATATAAAGTTGTATATAAGTATCCACAAACCGAGGGCGGTATGAAAGTTCGGTACAATTTTTCGAACAACAGTAAAGAGTTTTGATAACCTCTCCGTGGAGGTTTATTGATCGATGATTCATTTACCGCAGTAGTATTGGTAGAGTCCTCGGACTCTAATATTTGTTTTGTTTATTACGTTCAGAATTTCTGAGAAATACAAAATAAATAAACAACCGTAAAATACGACAATTATAATACTTCATGTTACCTTTTCTGGTATGGTTTCGTAGCCTTTTACATTAAATATCTGTCATTTATATATGAAACAATTGCTTGTTTTAGGTAAGTCTATTACTATTGTTTAATAAAATGAAAAATATTTTGGTACTCGCCACTTTTAATAAGTACTTTAAAAAGGCTTTGTTTGTTAACACACTGCACCGTGTCGGTGTCAGAGAATGTTAAAAAACACTTCACAATATAACAACCAACAGATTAGAATGACAAAGTGAGGAAGAATAGTATCGCTGAACCAAATAAAGTTAACGGTAACCCCGGCTGAGTCAGACCTAACAACCTTATTATTCACCGCTTTATGTAACCGAACTGTTACAACTGTTAAAACCTAAACGTAACATGCTCTTTGTCACGGCTAGTCGGGCGCTCAAAACACGACCTTTTTTTTTCTGGGTCAAAATATGTTTACAAGTGTGGAGTAATCCATTTACTCGAACTCCAGTTCGAAGTTCAAATATTATAGATAGAATAATGAAAATTAAAAAGATAATGATATAGATCTGAAAAGTGAAAAGTACTATTGAAGAAATTGATTCATAGACAGATGAGATACGTAATTTTGTTGGAAATCATCAATTCGTATTAGCCGTGAATGTGATTTGGACGTAACGCGACCAAGTTACTGTGGTCCGTAATCTGGCATTGGATGAACATTTCTTTATTTACATTACCTATTGGTATTTGTTCTGTATCTGTTACTTGATTTCACCATTCGTTTCGTGTAAAATCAAGAATTAAATCTTTCGCGGAAAGTTACTTACGAGTATTTCGTATTCATTCAGAATAGCTTTGGCCTGTGGCTTTGCTCATGTAGAATTTGAAAATTAGTAAGGAGACGATTTTTTTAAAACTTGATGTATATTGTATAAAACCAAAAGTAGCCTATATTACTCTCCATCCATTCAACTAACTCTATGCCAAAAATCAAATCAATTGGTTGCTTCGTTTGGGCATGAAGGTAGAACAAACAAACAAAATAACAAACACACTTTTCCATTTATAATGTTAGTAGGGATATTTGAAGCCTACTGTAAAATATAATGCTTCGAATAATATTTAATAGATAATATATGAATACGAGGTTTTATTGAAGCCGAGAAACAGGTTTTTGTGGAATTTTATATCAAGACGTCATCACCTCTACTCATTCCTTAATTTTATCATCATTATATTTACGTCAGTACAGTTATGTAGAATAAAGAATCAAGAAGTATATTATGTCTTTTTAGAAACGGCTGATAAATAAGTGTATAAACACACGTTACTTTCCGATACATTAATTCTGATAATTTCGACTAATATCACACACGATATAAGCCGAAATTATCGTAATACGCCTGAAGTTTCGTTGTGTAATTTAAACCTCGTGTGTTTAGACACTAAAAGTCTACACCGATAACGATGCTAACTGCCCGTAAAATGGAATTATAAAATAAAATAAAAATATTTTTTATTCAAAATAAGTACTTTAAATACACTTTCTGAATGTCGAGACTAACTAAAGGGTTCGGGAACTAATCCGGCACGAAGAAAGCGTAAAAAACTCGCACTATCAAAAACTTACTTTCCAAAAACAAATCGGATTGATAACGTCGAAACTATTCAAAAACAAATCGGACGGAAAACCAGACAGACGGACCAATACCCTGGGGGAGGCTTTTGTACGGCAGTGGGATTGTCTAGGCTTCTAAAAAATCAATGCTAGTTGCAACCTTAATGAGTTCATACTTTGATTTTTTTTAATATATTTTATTCATTACACAATGATTCATGTATGCAAAGTAAAATAATTATTTTATTTCAAAATATACAACTTGCTACATAACAAACTTGATGAAAAAACTAAATGACGAATCATATATTATTATTATCTTTTGTTTAAAAATCAGTGCCACTTTTCGTTGTTATATTATAATATACTCGAGCACGGACCATGTATCCATTTGTAAACTAGCTACTATTTAGAAAATAGTGTTTGTAGTGTTTTTTTTAATCGGTAAAGTTCTTCGTCATTTATCATATATTGGCAGATGGTTTTGTAAAAATTATAATACGAAAATGTTTTTTTTTTGTTGAAAAGTAAAAGCAGAATATAAAAACATGGTTTTTTTTACGAATTTTGCAATTTAAAATCACGTACCGACCTCCTTGTACCCCACTATATTTCCGAGATGTTATGTTTAGGATGAGTACGGACGGATGTCGCGTAAGGTATGTAGCAGACTCTCGCAGCTCCCTCCAGCGCAGAAGTTGGAACACGGACGGGTTTTAGTGGGTAGAGCCTCTTTACCATCTCATCGACCGAAGCGAGTCCTACATTCCCCTGTGGTGGTTCTCTAACATTGCCGGGGATGCATTAGCGCATTTCCTGCCCATAAAAAAGGTTTCGAACCCTATTTCGTGACTCAATAAAAAAACCTAGTAAGCTTGATCTTTACCTATACAACAACGAAAAAAATTTCAGATTCGGTCCAAACGAACAAACGAACAGCGGAGTAATGCGCGAACAAACATATACGGTCGAATTGAGAAACCTCTTCCTTTTTTGGATGTCGGTTAAAAATGGTGCTAGGTTGGGTTAGTACATATAATTTTACAAAAATTAAATATACTTATCATAATCATATATTATTTCAAAGAATTATCGTTTAATATTTTATGTAAAACAATAAGTTAATGACGTCTTTAAAGAACATAAAAAATGATATTTAGTAGAGCTAAGAAGCCGATGGATGGACTAAAGTTTCTGGTTTGCTAAAGTCATTGATGGCTACAGGAACAGTACTGCGAGGCAGTAGTTCCAGAATCTTTTTAACAATTGAATATATATCAAGAACTTCTATGAGCCATGTACACTTCTGATTTGCATAGATTGTGTACTTGAATTGCGCTTATAATAACAAATTATAACGCTTATACCAACATAGGTCAATTGAATTGCTCGATATCCTAATTGCACGTCATTCAACCTTTTACTAATCGAATGTTCGAATATTATTTAGAATTCTTCTCATTTATTTTAATACTAGACGACGCCAGCAACTGCGTTGCGCCAAAATTCGTTTTTGTGTCCCGGAAAAAACAAATATCCTATGTCCTTTCCCTGGCACAAAGTAAATGCTGGTATGCCCATACCAAATTTCAGCAAAATCGGTACAACTGCTTAATCGTAAAGAGGTAACAGACACAAAGACATACACACTTTATACTATTAGTATGGAAATCATAACCTCTTCCATATCTCCTACCTTGATATAGCTTTTCTACAAAACGATTTGTGCAACCAAATAAGTACCTGACAAAAGAGAAGTCCGCAGACATATAAATATTATTATTGAAAATATTGGGGTTATTATAAAATGAGTCACGAGTACATCTATCAGCAATTTCAGCTCGTACGTCAATTGTGTTCTTAGAACGGCGCGATGTTAACAATTCGTACTTTGTAGGTACAGTTCTGTACTTTGCTGTAGGCTTCGATCAAATATTATAAAGATTCACATTTGCCGTCTATAAAGTAGCACTGGCAAAACAGCGCTTAAGCGCTATTCTGCTCCTGGTCGCTCCGAGTCTGCGATTTTAGCTTTTGTAAAATCGCGAGCTTTAACTCATTAAGTTAAGTTTTATTTTCAATAGACTTGATTTTGATTTCAGTTTTTTTGTTTCAGATAGTCTGGGTGCCATTATTGTATTCAATTTTGAAGGGAACTATGCATTTCATTAATATTTGATCGATGACTATTATAGTAGGGAGTAACTAGACAATTGAAAAAGCTTTTAGTTTTGAAATAATAATAAACGATAATAATATTTTTTTTATTACAATTTATTTGAGTTGTCTATAGGCCTTATGCCCATATGCTGTTTTATGTTTATTATTATTGCAATTTATTCGCACCAAGGTTAACATTTCATCAAACTTTACTTTAAGTACTCGTACAACACGGTCTGTTTTTTTTTAATTTCCTAAATAACAAATTTTGTGAGATCTATTTCTATAAAGGTTTAAGTTATATATAACTAAAATTCTTCTGTCTCTTATAACTGATTTTACATTAACTTATTACATATTTTATTATTTTGCCGACTTCTGAGTATGACGACTCTTCGTAGCTAGTTACCCGCAAATGTTGAAGGACTTGGTAGTATCTATCCTTAGAGACCATTTTGGTATTGCATTCTTTAATATGCTCGGTTGTCGCCTCCAGAGATCTTTTTATAAAGCTGGCTACAGCATCTCCATCCGTGTCTGAGTAATAAACACAAGTGTTAGTGTGTCGAGATATAGGTGCAACTGCACAGGCTACGCTGTCATGGATTTTCAGTTTTCGGGACTTGGTCTGTATTATGAACACAGGAGGACTCCGGATCACTCGTTAATTCCTGAGCTTCGTGAATTGTGAGCTTCATAAAACGTGTATATGAGGTACAGGGTATTGAGGTCGGTTTTAGGGATTGTTGTTCCTGTATATTTCTTTAGTTTCGAGGATCGTACGTCTTCCTTTGATATGTATATGTTAGTGTAGAGTTTACTTAGGGTGTAATCCATAGGACTTCTGTGTGTGCAAGACAGCTCCTGGTTTAAGTATAAACCAGGAGTTGTCTTGCACACACAATCAACACAATCAGTAGATTACCAGGTTAGCACGAGCGTACTTTAGTTCAAAGAGGTTTTCATACTCCATGAGCAGAAGTTGATTAATATCTCCAATGAGAATAACGTCGTTGGCGCCTAGTAGTTGATTTGCCATGACGATTGAACCGAAATGGTTCATAAGATCCTCATATAGTATTATTCTTTTGTAGCCTACAAAAGGATGATATTAGACGACCGGACCCTTTACACCATTCACTAGTATGAAAGTCTATGGCCTAGTAGACGACCGGACCCTTTGCCCCATGAATCTTGCACTAATTATATTTCCAGTTCGTAGCGATCCGGTGAAACAGGTCCTTAATATTTTAAATAATGATTTTGTTTAGATGCAGCGCTACGTCTAAATTCTTGACTTGCATTCAATAAATAATATTGGATAATTTTTTTATTAGACCTCAGTATAATATCCGGAAATTTTCAAAGATGATAATATCTATATGCAATATGTTTTCTTCAATAACACTCAGTCAGTGACAGCAGTGGACACGCGCGAACTGGTAAGGAGTTATCCTTATCAGTCCGCGCGTGTTTCACTGATTCCTATTTAAACAATTTTTTAAAAAATCATAAGAAAATAGAAATGAGTTTAGTATTGTTACTCTAGATAGATCATGTCAATCAAATGCAGCCAGATGCAATGTTTACGACGTACTAAAACTTGATTTTATCAACAAGAAACTTAAGATTTTAAGATAAAGCGATATACCTATACTCTACAAATTTCCAAACATGATATATTCTTTTAATTACTTTATAATAAAATATGACTTCATCCGGTATGTACCATGGGTGAAATTGAAAGAGAGCCAGTTAACGGACTTACGTAATTTGGTCGGAATATATCAATTCCATGAGTCGTGATCTGTCGGCTGGGTTTGACATAACTCGATTACTTAGCATTCGCAATCTGGATCTGTTTTAGCTTCACTATTTACCCGAAACATATTTTCTTTTTGTGATATTTAGGGGACAAATGATATTTAGGGTTACCTGATGGGAAGCAACTGCCGTCGCCCATGGACACTCGTGACATCCGAAGAGTCGCAAGTGCGTTGCCGGCCTGAGTGCGGCTATGAGTGAATAGGGAATGGGAATAGTTAGAATAAATAAGGGAAGTTGGGCCACCGGTAAACTCACCCACTCACGAAACACAACGCCGTTTCACGCCAGTTTATCATTATATCGCTCCGGTAGACATTCGCACCGAAGTATGGCTTTCCCACGGCAATGAGCATCCGTATTATGTACTTGAGATCTGAAAATGTCTCACTTGCACACGCCACTACCGAGGTTTGAACCTGCACCCCCTCGAGTGCGAACCAAAAGTCTTACGCACTAGGCCACGGACGCTCACTGATAGTATATCCGAAACATATCGTGGCAGTATGGAGCTAAAAATTTTCCTTAGTACGTTTCCTTAGTCCAGGCGGGAAAATTCCATTTTCGTCAAGCCATTTAGATCAGATGTAAATCATTATTGTCCTATAATAGTTTCTCGGTACAATACGGTCGATACATACTCGGGCGTTATTTCCCATTATGGTAATAACATTAGCTATTACGTGATTCACACTCAAAGCTAATGTGGAAGACTTTGTCCTGGCAGATCCACGCCACGCTGGAGCACACTGACTCAATTCCTATGGGAAGTACGATAATCGTTAAGGAAACGTTCGGGTGGTAAATACTCGTGATTAATAGCGCCTCCCAGTTCATAGTTTTGGTGACGGTAATTCATTTGAAACTAAGCCGTAATATGAATGTATAGTCCTCAAAAGTACGTGCAGTATACAAGAACACTTATTGTTCCTATATCCTAATAATCATCATAAGACCCAGGGCAGGGTGACCGACAATCGTGGCGAAAATAAGACATAAGACCGAATTTTCACATGACCATCCGATGCCTGGATGATGGATAGTCTTATTTGTCAGACAATCAGCCTGCATTATCCTATTCAGTTCAATGAAACGGTAAATAGAGACCTTAATTTCGATGAAAAATATAAAAAAAATATTTTTCCTCGTACAATAAGGGTAAGTATAAGGGGTATTAAATTGCTAAATTCTCTGAATCCTGAAAATGTGAAGGATGTTTTGCGGACTGACTAAACGCACTTGAACTTTGGCCTTGGGCCATTTCGCTGAAGGCCACGTTCGAGCCCTAACGTAGTAATATAATCCTTATACCACTACATATTAAGGTCAGTACTTATTGCAATCATGTCCAATACTTTGGTTAGAACCTATTTTATATAATTACTAGCTGACCCGGCGAACTTCGTACCGCCTTAGCGTAGAAATGATGCACTACTTTATATTGTGTACCTGAGCT
>JAOTAV010060631.1:0-40322 GCA_026546445.1 Cyclargus thomasi | reverse complement strand
TAGTGAAATCCGTCCAGTCTTACACGCGTGATGCCGTGACCAAGGAAAATTGGTTTCATTTTTATATATATAGACTAGCAAAAAGTCGCTTAAAAAGCGCAGCTTGCCAATGACATCGGGTTTTCCAAAGTAATTTGTGACAGATTGAAAAAAATGCTATTATGGATAAACGTGGATACTCAGTTCGTTTAGTTTATCTTTACAGTTGCACATCTTTATTCATAGGTGGCGTTACTGCTACAATAATTTTTTTTTTCAATTATCTATAATAATATGAATATTTTATTTTTAAACACATCTAGACATACAGTCAAATTGCTATAAAAAGTCACAAACATTGTACCTTTATAGTTTTTCTGTAAAGTGTACCACAAACATGTACTAGTAGTGACATATAAGGGGCTAGGTTAGTTCGCCCAATTAAGTGGAATGATGTCGAGCTTAAGGCGACAGAACAGTTAATTAGTTAATAAAATCAGGCGTTACTTTGTGGAAATCCATAACTTTAAGTTAAGTAACTAATATTCCGCGAAATTACAGCACCTCCCTTTTTTTCCTCGCATGCAAGAAATTGCAAATACCACCAGTGGCGTAACTATACCGTTCGAGGCCCGTGGCAAATCGTTTTCGTTCCATTATATATCAATCCAGTACAAAAACACGTCAAGCGATTATTGTAAAAAATAATCGCTTGCCACTTGTCTAGGGTAGCTGATTGGGGGGGGGGGGCAATCAGCTAGCTAGCCCGGCTTGGGCCCGTGGCATTTTGCCGGCTTGCCACCTTATAGTTACGTCACTGATTACAACCACCACACAAGCAATAATGTCTGCGAACTCATGCGAGGCCCCTCGCGCGTCAAGGTTTTCACCATGCGGGTTGAAAGCCTCGACGAGCGTTTCGCCCCAACACCGGAGCAACCTCAGGATGTGGACTCTACGAACAACGTCTGACAAGTGAATTGTTTTTTATGATTATAACGTTTATTACGATGCACAATAATTGATTTCGTTTTTAGGACCTAACAAGTCATTACAAATCGCCAGAGGGCTATGAGCGCGAGAGGGAAACATTTATAAAGGCGTTGGTGAAGGCTAACAGCGATTTCGCAAAATACTATCGGAATGTAGATCTCAATAAGGATGTCAAGTTTGAGATTCAGCCCATCGGTGATGTTATGATCGGACAAGGCTTTGAAGTGGTGAGTTGAGAGCTACCTAAAGACTACAGAGTGTCAAGAGGGAGTCTTATTTTGACATTGGACAGTGAACGCGTTTCGCGTTGACATAGGATTTTATATAGGATTTACAGCGCCATCTAGCGATGCTCACGGTGATATGTATAAATTCCATATAAAAATCCGGCACCCGTGTTATCGTGTCCTGGGCTATTTAAAACAACTAAATTACTTTTAAAATTATTTTGGAAGCTTGATCCTTAACTGGGAGATTATTAGTCAGCATTTGTATAATTTTTATCAAATCTTTTCCGTAGTTTTAGCGCGATTGTTGCACAGGTATCGACATGAAGCTTGAAAAGAAACCATTTTGTTGCGACCTCTGTTGCTCAGTCGGTGCTTAAGCCGGGGGTCGCGGGATCTAATTCCGCCGACGGAGCAAACATTTTTCAATGTTCCTGGGTTTTGGATATCGTCGCTGCGCGTACGAAACCGCGTAAGAGCAGTTTGTAAATACCGCGTAACAGCAAAACGCACAAAATTCAAATATCGTGCCAGCCGACTCTAAACGCCTATTGACTAATATTAGACCTCACCTGATTTGAATTATCCAATTAGAAACGTCGGTTGTGGTATCGAAACCGAATTAAAACACCCGAAATGTTACGTCTTTTCTTGCTCCTGTAAAATCAACAAAAAGCAAATACGCGGTATTTACGAGTTGCTCTCACGCACGCGAAGCGTCGATATGTCACTTACTAAAAACCAGAGTTACAAACTGAGTTTGCAACACATGCTAAGTAGGCGCCAATTTGGTCAAACTATTTAATATTAAATGTTTCTTTTTTATTTTTAATGTCTATCAATTATTTTACCAAATTAAGTTCATATCTTTCTTTCTTCTTTAAAAATTACAAAGGTTTCCTCTTTATAATCTAATATTTAAAATTCTTGTGTCACAGTTTTCGTTGCCAGAATCCTCCGAAACGGCTTGACCGATTGCGATGAATTTTTTGTGCTTATCCGGTATCAATGAGAATCGGCCAACATCTATTTTTCATCCCCTTTAATGTTAGGGGTAGTACAACACTATTTTTTTTTTGGCCAAATAACGTTTGCCGGGTCAGCTAGTATTAGTATAGATTACAGGGATGGAATGATATTTTAAACTTGATCTAGGATTTAGCGATCTGCTAGGATAGTTTAGAATCGTACACAAAGCGAATTGGACGATTGGAACTATATTCCCTGGCATCTGCTACGATTTTTAATAAAAGACATTCGAGATCTGGGATTTTAAAACAGCAATACCCCCGGAATATATCGCACAAAACAGAGGCGTATTCAGGGCCGGTGTTGTGCCAGCGCCCTGGGCGACATTGCTTCGGCGCCCCCTAACTTTTATTCGAATGAGTACATAATATGGGAAAAACCGGTAAAGTGTCACTGTACGAAGTGTTTCGTGTCAGTAAAAAGCGAAAAATATTAAAAACGTGTATTTGCAAGTTAAACTGCTATAATATAGAACGTTTTGTAAGCGATAGCGCAATTTAGACGACCAGCAGCGACACCTATTAGCAAAAAATATTACATAAATATTATGTAATATTTGAATAGTTATAAATAATAAAAATTACCTGTGTTGCACGAAAGCCCTCTTGAAATAGTTATTTTGTAGTATTTCATGGCGGAAACAGAAATACAGAATATGTGAAAACTTCAACTCTCTAGCTAATATCGTTGTTCACAAACAGTTTGGAGTGAGATAGACAGACATCAATGGGTCCCTTTTTTACATTTCGGGTACGGTACCCAAAAAATCGGCTGAGCGCCCCTTGAAATGGCGCGCCCCCTTCTACTCGCCGCGGCGCCCTGGGAGATCTCCCAGCTACGCCTCCCGCTAACGCCGCCACTGATACTCATCGAAATACAGGTGGAATCATCAAAATACATCACGGAAACCCTACAAAATACCAATTTGATTCGGTCTCCGATCAGATTTCCTTTATTGGATTTGCCATACAATCCAATCATTCGTACGAAACAAAAATGCCGGGGCAAAGAGCGTATTCGTAATTCATTGTGCTAGGGGAGCCCGAGAACGGATTTCGATGATCGAGCGCGTCAGATTAACTAGTGATATGGCGTATATGAAAACAAATCTTCAACAAAGAAAATTTGTTTTCATACCATGATGTCGGTCAAAAACTAGTAATTTTTAGGTATTGAAATCCGATGTTTGACACATAAAGATAGACCGTGGTAAAAACAGTTTTAAGAAGTACTTCTAATGCTAAAAATCACAAAAGATTTAAAGGTAGAAATAAGCTTGTAGGACATTACTCGTACCAGACATCTATTATGCAAAATTATGAAAAAAGACAGCTTTTTCAGTCTAGCATTTTAAGTATGATTAATGTCTACGACTTAGTTGTAGGTGGCGCCATCTCTATTTAGTTCTAGTAGTCTCTATTTAGTTTGGCTTGCTAGTAAATGGATATGTTTACTCGGGAGTTACTAAATTTAATCACTGGCTAGTCACTAGATTTAATCGAGTGACACTTGGGTAATTTCTACTAGGGACGCGACGCTCGAGTTACCTCACGAACGCACTCTGGGCTCCCCTACTATTGTAATAACAGCAACATATTGTCAGCGTGGATTGTTTTGTTAAATATTAATTTCGTTTTGTGAAGTTAAAAAATTTACGCTGCGGTCCAAGGAAATAATAAGATCGATAATAACTTTCATCTCCGTTGTGCTGTTTCGATGAAACTGTAAAATTATTGCCTTGGAAGATCTATGCTTCGACACGAATGGGCCGGCTCGACCGGAGAAACATCGCGGTTGCACTCAAAACCGGTGTGTTATCCCTTGTCTCTATTCTCTTTACCTGTCCGTATTAATATTATAAAGTAAGCGTTTGTATGTTTGTGACGGGTAATCTCCTAAGCTGCCGAATCGATATTAAAAAATTATTGCGCCATTAAGAGCTACACTATCCGAGATTACTATTCGCAGGGTGTTTTTCGTTAGTTTTTTTTTTCTACGTCCGTGACGGAGATAATAAATTTTGTGAGGAGTTTCTTGAAAATTTTGCGAACTACCCCCGCCGCGTTGAAATGTGAATTATTGCCAAGTCTCACACAAAAAGTACAAACCGAAATCCTGATGTCAGAGATCTCGGGATATGATAAAAAGGAAATCCGAAATGCAAGAAAAATATCGCCAGAGTTTTATCGTTGTTCGGAAATATGGAGTACTAGTGGACCCGACTGACGTTGTCCTGGCGTTGGTCTAGGTTTGTGAATCTGAAGCATTCTCAAGTTCCCAGAACCCACAGCGTCACGGGAGTGACGTAAAACGGATTTCCTTTGTGACCACCTTATCGTTCGCCATGCTAAGCCTGCATAAGTCCATAACGATATTTATTTGAACATCAATACCCCGAAGATTCCGCCCGACTTCAATTTTAATATCTTTTGTTCGAGAGTTTTGGCTCCCGGCTCGTATTGATTATACAAATCCTAGCAGTCTTGAGTGTTTGAGAAAAAACTTCGGAAAACAAACAGACAAGCGGGAAGATTGATGATTTGGCCCCGATGTATGAATAGATTGTGGTACACGGGGGGCTGGGATCGACAACAAAATGTCCGGATTGCATCTTGAGGTTTCCGTGCCCAAGCGGTGATAACGTTACCCCCATTGTTAAGACTTCGATGTCTGTCTTTCTGTCTCCAGGCTGTATTTCGAGAACGGTAATAGCTGGAGAGTCGAAACATTCACAGAAAATGTATTTCTCTTGCCGCTATAAAAGTGAAATATTTAAGAGTGGCTCCCACACATGTTTTATGAACAGTAAAAGTTTCGTGTTATCACTTGCTGGGAAGTGTAAAGCTGAAGCTGTTTGTATTTCAGAAATCTGTTCATTCAATTTTTTTGCTCTGTACTGGTACCGAACCCTTTGTGCGCGAGTGCAAGTCGCACTTGGCTGGTTTTTTACAATATTTTTTATGACTGCTCGGCTCGCCTATTAGACGTAGCGTGATGTGATATAGCCTATAGCCTTCCTCGATAAATGAACTAACCAACACAAAAGTAACTTTTAAAGTTCGGCCAGTAGTTCCTGAGATTAGCGCGTTCAAACAACCGACTCCTCAGATTTATATTATCAGTATACAGACTCGTCGAACCTGACAGCCGTGTGTCTCAAAGTTAACAAGAAAGATTCTGAACAAAGCGATTCTTATGCGAAAAGTTTTAGAGAAATATCAATCAATCTAAGAATTTGTTACACGTGATAGCTTCCCAGATGGATCAGTGAGAATTACCTGCTTACAGATCCTGACAGGTGTGGTGTTCCAAGAAAGCCCTAATAGTCTTCCTCTTTTTTTTCCTGGGAAAACTGGGACTTATCCAAGATTTAAAAGTTTTCGCTTCTTTGTAGAATCGCCAAGCGGAATGTTGGCGGTTCGAAGACATAAGGCGTTATGACGCTTCAGTCATGCATTTTATTTGGCGGAAGAAGCTAGAACGTTTTGGTCCTGGCTAAGCCCCCTGGTGACGGTGGATGTTCTTTTCTCGGGGAGACCGATTGACAGATTCTTCTGCATGGAGCAGAGTTACGATTTTCGGCTTATAGATCCTGACAGGTGTGGTGTTGCCAGAAAACGCCCGTCTAGTCGTGAACAGTCATTTTTTCTTCGAAATTGACAGCGAACGCTACGGACGAATCGGACGATTAGGCGCAGGCTAGTGTGGGAGGTTCCATGACCTATACATTATGACGACCTCTGTGGCTCAATTGGTTGGGTCGCGGGTTCGAATCCCGCCGACGGAGCAAGTTTTCATCATTTACATCGAATTCTAAAATACGTTTCCTTCGCCACTTTTGAAAGATGTGCCTCCACCACAGGAAGGAAAGGAAGACTGTTCTTCCTCGTTTTTTACTTTCAAAAAAAAATCATCAACCGAACATATAACCTCCTCGTTTTAGGAAGTCGGTTAGAAACAGGTGATGGTTGAAAGATATTTTTCTCTTGGAAAGAATTGCCATTTTTTCTTGGAATGATGCGGATTGACAGATTCTTGTCAGGGAGTTTAACGTCGAAACTCTTTCTTGGAAGGGTTGACAGATTCCTTGCTGTGGAGATTTTTATGGTGAGACTCTCTTTGAGCTGAAATGTTTCAAGTTGAGTATAGAGTTATTAAACTTGCCAATAGATGTAGTTTGAGAACTCAATTTTGATGAAACTAAACCTAATTACGTAACCTCAGAATTTATTGGTACTTTAAAAGCCTGTTTCGCTGTTACTTATAAAGTTTCTAATAGCTTCTTGGGCCGATTCTACATACAACGTCTGTCAAATAAAGCTGTGGTTAGACTGTCTGTAAGCGGTGAAACAGGCCTTAAACGAAACTAGTTGTTGATTCGACTAAGTAATTCACCAGTTTTGTTGCCCAGGGACTTAAAATACTCTTTTTTAACAGTGTGCTTAAAACAGTGCGGGAGCCCAAAAGGGTAATTTTAGATTTACTCGAGCGCGTCAGATTAAGCTAGTGCAGGCTTTCTACATGTCTCTGGTTATCATGGGATAAAAAATTAGATTTTGTTAGTTTGGTTTTCATAAAAAGTTTTTTTTTAAGTACAGAAAAATCGTTGAAACCGTCAGATTAAGATAGGGGGTGTTAAATGTTAGGTTAGCCTGTAATAACACACAAGAAAGCCTAATATTTTCATAACTAAGCTACCCAGATATATTTTCGACGCTTTATACTGTAAAGCTGTGTAAAGTGTGTATGTATTATTAGGTATCATTATGTATATGTATATAATATTATAAATGGCACATTCACATAAGCCTTATATAATTATGTTTCCTCTACCGGTGGTTGCCTGGAAGAAATTACTAATTAGTAATAAAGCCGCCATTGTGTTATACTTGTGTTTTAAAAATGTTTGTAAAATTGTCAATCTACGTGTGCACAATAAAGAATATTTATTAAAGCTGAAAAGTTTGTTTGAACGCGCTAATCTCAGGAACTACAAAATGCTTTTTATGTTGGTTAGTCCATTTGTCGAGGATTGCTATAGGCTATATAAAATCAAGCTACGATCGCTACGACCAATAGAAGCTCAGCAGTAATGTAAAAGTTCAAAACGGGAGAAATTTTTTGTTTCACGCGAACGCAGTCACGGGCAAAAACCAGTACTTTCTAAGTATACACGGCATTACGTCAAATCTATCAATTTCTAAAACTGTTCCAAGTCGGTTCATGTCTTATGGGGAAAATTGAAAGAGAGCCAGTCATTTGATCGGAATATGTCAATTCCATGTAAGCCGTGACCTGTCGGCTGAGTTTGACATAACCCGACAAAATTTATATTTAGTATGTGTTTCAACTTCTATGATTGTACATTGTTGTGTTTTCTTGCACCCCGTATTCTGTAGCAGCACGTATGTCCTTTGAAGTCTGAGTTACGATCGACCGAGAGGCCTATTATGACACATCACTTATGACCCTTATCGCTTCGGTAATAAGGTCGGTCGGTAACGTCTCCATTTGGCTGGCAACTGCCAATTAATATAATGGACTACCATGGCCACTCGAGGCAGTTAGGCTAAGGCCAGTAATGGATAGCCACAGTAAACTTTAAGGGTGACAATTTGGTTACCAATTTTGTAAGGTCTGCCTATAAGGTGTGGTAGAATTCTACGAGACGTATTCTCGGAAACGTCGGTGCTAATTTTGTTATTAGGAATGTGTCTTTGTATGTTCACGTTTTGCTCAAAAATGGCTGGACCGATTTAGATGGAATTTTGCTATGGATATACTTTGTGAGACAGCCAAGGTCATAGGATAGTTTTTGTTGCATAAAAATCAGCTATGCGTTAATAGGTAAATAAAAGTTATATAGAAGATGGTATAAATGAAACGATAAAACATAATGTTTTAAAGTTTGGATTTAAATCTTTAGCTTCACCGTAAGTACTCAAGGTACTCACAAAAGCGAGCCAAGCACCGAAAACGAACTAAAAATTACCATAACAGACGGACAAGTTTACAAAAAACTATGCATTCCCCGAATAAAATATGCGCCTTTAATATTCATAACTTGGCCAAGATGATTTTAAAACTATGAATATTTAGCGGTGCAATATTTCGCCGACGGGTAGCAGATTTTTACGGTCTCTTTTCTCTTGCGAGAATTTCCACGGCAGGATTGCCATCTCGGCCGCGGATTCCGGAATAAGCCTGTTTTAATATTTCGAGTTATTGTGTTGGACGATATGTCTTCGATATGCTTTTTTTTTATTCTTTGTTCAAGTAAATCTATCGTTATTGAAAAACGATGTAGTCCAATTAGTTTTTTGATAAAATTGAAAACAAAAAAGTTACAAGCCTTTAAAGTAGTCAGTTAGAAAGACAGATCCGATATTAATTGTGACGTCAAATTCCGTAAGCTGCATACAAAGTTCATACTAAATTACGTTTTAAGAGAAAGAGATGGGTAGAAAACTTACATCGCTAATATCTTACTTATTTCTCAACAGAATTCAGAGATTTTATGTGATTCTGTATATCTTTAGGCGTGGGCCTAATCATAGTAATTTGCATTCAATAAATTTTGTTTTACACGCATATTCCCTATTCCCGCTATCTGTATTTTATATCCAAGGTATGCAAATAATACCTTGGATTCTTAAAACAAAAAAAGGTTTTATTTAATTTCGTTATCTACAGCCTGTTTCCTATGTCCTTAAAAAATAGCCGAGACTCCAATCTTTCTACTATCCATACTTTCTACCTAGAAATACCCGTTTCATGGTTTAGGCTTGGAGTGGTAACAAGCAGACAGATGGACACACTTTTGCATTTTTAAAATAGAGTCGTTGTGGAGAATAGAAGATTCTCTCTCTATATAATAATTGTATATATGTATTTCTATCAAAATTTAAGTATAGATGCACTTTGCATACGCGTCGCTGATAATGATTGATGAACACCCTGTAGTAATATAGGGTGTTTAAAAACTCGTCCGCCGGTCATTAGCAACGCGATCCATCAATTAGGCCGACTACCCCGAAATTAACACACTAAATAGGGAATAGGGAAGAAGATAACTTTATCTATACTTATACTAAAGGCCCGCCCCGGCTTCGTAGCCAAGGCCAAGTAAGTCCGAAATTTTTAGTAGCGCCATCTAGAGGATAGCAGTATCATATTAAAATAAATAAAAAACATGTTTCAGTGGACCAGATTGTGAATCTAAACTATTCGCAAATCCCCTTGAATACCTACAAAAAATTTATAAAAATTGGTCCAGTCGTTTGTGAGGAGTTCAGTGACAACCATACACATACAAGAATCCTACTTCCTAATAATTTTATAAAATCGAAAGTTTGTGAGTGTGTGTGTTACTTCTTAACGCTTAAACGGCTGGACCGATTCCGATAAAATTTGGCATGGAGTTAGCTGATATTCTGAATTAACACATAGGCTACTTTTTACGCGGGTAATACTGAGGGGCATAGCTAGTTATAATAAAAACTAAGATTGAATGAATGAAAAGTATCCTACATCCTTATCCGGAAAGCAAAATAACTCCATATCAAAGTTCTATCCAAATCGATCCAATGGTTTAGACGTGAGAAGGTGACAGACATAGACAAACACTTAAGCATTTATAATATTAGTAAAGTTATTTTCCACAATTTATATAGCAAAACGACTAGCGATGTGTAGTTTAAAGAATACACTTAGATAGGTCAGCTGGGCAGTTTAAACTGTGGATGTTAGAATCAGCAGACGAAGCCCGACGTAACTTGTTCGCTAATTGAATACACATTTGTCGCGATATGTTACGCTACAGAGTTTGAACTCGTAGAAGCGACATGATTTGTTGAAAAGCTTTTTTGGTGTTACACAACTCTATTTTTGAGATCAATTAGATATCGTCGTTGAAGTGCTAACACCGCGTAAGTCACTTTTTTGGCTATTTCGTAATTTTGATGCTGTTTTGCAGAAAATAGGAAAACGCATCGTTTAAGTTAATCAGTAACAAGTGTCAGCTAACAAGAACTTGTACAATTTTTAAATTATAAAAATCTGTTAGTACGGTAAATGAAACTAAACTTAATGAGTTAAAGCTCACAATCGTAGAAAAGTTAAATTCGCGGTCTCGGAGCGAGTTAGAGCAGAGTTGCGCTTAAGCGCAGTTTTGCCGATGCCATTTTATAGACGGCAACTGTGAATCTTTATAATATTTGATCGAAGCATTTACCCAATAAACTGTCAGTTTTTCAAATCTTTAATTCGTCAAGTCTTCAATTCATTTTACTACCACGTGAAAATTATGTAAATTATTCCTTTAAAAAAAAATATACGAAAATTGGTTTTATCTTCTCTGTCTCAACTTCTAGTTTAGTAGTAAGAACATACATTAAACAATAACACACTTAAACTAATGTATGTTTTTGTTTCAGGTACATTCATAGATAACCACTACAAGCAGACAAATGTGGTAAACTCCTACGTATGATTCATAATAGCGCGAGTTAGCGGTATATTAGACCATTATGCAGGCGAGGGAGGGAAGCGGGGTAGAGGGGTAGAGAGGGGGGGGGGGACGAGACAACTCGTCTGTTGACTTACAGTTGAGAACTCGCGTACGAAAATACTACCGGTTACGTATCTGTGGAAACACACGGGGCCGCAATGGGTGCGATAACGCCTTTTAAGGGAATAAATACATTGATATATATATTTCTTATTAGTGTAGTAAACTTACTAGTGTTATATAATAAACTATTATAGTATAGTAATATTATAAAAGTTTAGGGTATCACCAAAAGACGAGGAGTCAACAGAAACAAATTGGAGCTTGCCCGGCACCCGCCATTATTATTTTAATGTTAAAGCTTCAATATCTAACTGTAAAGTGTTTGTTAAATTTTAATTGTAATTTGTATTTCTCAATAGTTCATAGTTAAATATACAGTCACAAATGTAACAGAAGTAATAATTATTTAAAACTATAATATAATAGGATAACGTAGGATTCTAATAGCAGGGGAGCCCAAGAGGAGAAATTTGGATTTCACTCGAGTGCTACTGATTAAGCAAGGTTTTCTACGTGTCTCTGGTTATCGTGGTATAAAAATCAGATTTGTTAGTTAGTTCCATTCTTAAAAGTTATTTTTAAGTGTCAAAATGTTATTGAAACTATCAGATTCAGATAGGGGGTGTTAAAATACGCCAAAAGACACTTTCACTGCACTGATGATTTAAATGTAAGATAAGTTTTTAATAACATGGCCTCATATTTTTATAACCAAGCTTTTCAGACATTTTATGTCACATTCAACTAAAGTTTATGGTTGACGTCTGTGTTTTTTAATAAAATTTAATGGTCTGGTAACGAGACCTTTATGCCAAATCGAAGTCTGTGATTGATGGATTGATTTAAATATATTTTAAGGTCTAATTTCAACCGCAGGGCAAACTCCAGTTATAATAATTATACGTTAAGTCTGAAATATGCATCAACTAATTTAGTTTTGATAATATTGCATATAATCGAGTGGTAAGAGGAAGAAGCGGACAACTAACATTTAATAAATCTGACGGATATTTGCGTCCATTTACGCAACGTTTAGGACTAGAAAAATGATTTGAAATTAAAATAATGTGGATTCAATGAATAACTAGATACACAAGCTACATAGTCAAATAGGTAAGTTACAAGATTTGTTGCAATTACATGGGAAAAAATTTTATTTATTTGAAGGTTAGGTTAGGTTATTAACGTTTAGTAAATGAAGATTTTTAGCAATATTCCGTGAAAATTAACCTCAACCTGCAAGTAAAAATGCGGTTTAAGAACCTCGACGTGCGTTTCGCCCCAACACCGGGGCATCCTCAGGATGCGGACTCTACGAACAACATCCGTTAAGTCGGACCAAATATATCATTAAAGATGATTCGTTGCAATTTCATGGGAAAAAATAGTATTTATTCGAAGGTTAGGTAAGGTTATTTACGTTGTAAAATGTTAGTTATCCGTTTCTTCCACTTTTGTCTTCAATTGACTAATTTAATATATATCTACAAAGACTTAAATAACTTACTAAAATTCTAAAGTGGTCAGTACTAATAAAACAATAAATATTATTATTTTAAAAGTTTTTTACCTGAGATAATATCAGTGTTTATTCATGATTTATTATTTTTTGTACAAAAATATTGCAAGCAAGCAAACGGGTTACCTGATAGAATGACCAACGTCGCCCATACACTCACAATACCGGAAGACTTCCAGATACGTTACAAGCCATTAACTATTACGAAAAACTTTCCGAACGCAGCGTTTCTACGACAAATTATGGATCGTACGTTTCGGCGTAAACATGAAATCGCTGTACAAGAATATTGGTGCCTCTAACGAGCCTCTCGTCTGTTCTTAACTAAATTATGAAACTCCTCCACGATTTCACAAGAAAAAAATACATTTTGTATCGATGGGTGCGCGGAGTTCCCTAACTTTGTTATGTTCACGTCAAACATCGAGTTGTGAACTCCCGTTTAAAATAATTTAACGATGTTTGCTTTTAATAACGCGGTTGTGAGTTCAATTCAATTTCGTAACACACGAACTTGAGAATATATTTGAAGAAATAAGACAAACTTCTTTAGGGAACTGATGTAATTACCTCCAAAATATTTGGAAGTCTGCTTACTTAATCTGAAAGTAGCTTTGCTTTATTGGTTTGTTTTAAGAGCTTATTTCATACTTTCATCCCGGGTTGTTTGTGCTTAGCGCTCTACTTTTTCCGTTTGGAAATAGAATTTATCGAAACGCTTTCTAAGCTGATGCCTGCATCGTATTATCTTCTTTTTTTATGATATTTAGGAGGCAAGTGAGCAGACAGGCTACCTGTTGGAAAGCAACTGCCATATTTGCGATATCCGAAGAGTTACAAGTGCGTTTCCGGTGGTTATGAGAGATTAGGGAACGGAAATAGGGATAACGGATAAGGTAAGTCGGGCCACCGGTGAACTCACTCACTGAATGAAACACAGCACAACGCCGTTTCACGCCAGTTCTCTGTGAGGCCGTGGTATCACTCCGGTCGAGCCGGCCCGTTCGTGCCGGTTCTCCCACGGCAAAAACTCTTCTACCTAAGTCGGGCTGCAAATTAGCATGTAGCTCGATGTTATGACGTACGCATCTGCTAAGAAAGGACTTTAAAAGGAAATATTGCTAATAAACACACAAATTTATACTAACATAGGTTAAGATTTCTGTTACTTAAGTAAGTAAGTAAGTAAGTTTGGTCTGGAATCGGAAAAAAAAAATTATTTAATAAATTCTTTTTCTAAACGGATAAAAAACTTCTTAACGCACACAAGACCACACGCTGTATATCTCTGGCACCTAAACAAGGTAGTAACTTAACGAAACAATCTAACTTCTTCCGACTAGACGTAGCACGTCCGTTCTAAACAAGTCAACCTCACTACATCCGTTTCCGGGAAAGTGTATTTCCGGGAAACTCCAATTGGATATTGAAATATTTCTAAAACGTTTTTAATCCGAGCAGTCTCGAGTCGAGGATCTCTCGAGCTCGAGAACTCGACAGCTCGAAGTTGTCGATGTGTGTTTTCTTTTACACTTTAAGTTGCGAAGAAAAATAGAGATTTCGATTTTCGTGAATTCGATTTGAGCGTTGCGCGTATAAATTGAAACGTCTGTTCATAATATATAAAAGACAGCAAAATATTCAAAGCGGCTTATAAGTATTTAAATAATATTTTTTTAATTCAAAATAAGTTCTTTAAGCACACTCTCTGAAAATCGAGACTACCGTGCCGGTACCGGTTCGGGGACCAACCCGGCGAGAATGACCGGCGTAAGGCCGTCTGTCCACCACTACCGTTAGCCGAGAATGAGATTATTTCCAACCGATAAAATGCAACTTAATGACATAGTCTACAGGTTTCATATTCCTCTACGCCTTTAATGACGGCGGCGACATTGACGACAGATCAATGTCGCTAGAAAATAAAACTTAAAGCCTAGATCATAAAATTGCATTTTACAGGGCCGAAATAATCCTGTTCTTGGTTGACAAACGGCGGAAACTTGTACGGGTTTACCAGAAACATGGAATATAACAATATTGTATGTTAGAGCTAATTTAACAAACAATAATTGTTTTAAGAGAGAGACAAGGAAATGATTTTGTGAAGCCTGAAGTATTCCGAAGAATATTTTTAGTCAGTAGAAGCCGGCCGGAATTCCGTTCTACCAAAATATACTTTTAAACCGTAACATCGGAACCGTAGTTTTTTTTAAGATAAAAATAAAAAAAAGTAGCTATTATATTATGTCCTCGCCCGCGATTCAAAATCCATTCAGTTTTCTATCAAAACATATTTATTTTAATTTAAATAATATAAAGCTGAGGAGTTTGTTTTTTTTTGAGCGCGTTAATATCAGGAACTAAGAGCCGTAATTGAAAAAATATTTTTGTGTTGGTTAATTCATATATCGAGGAAGGCTATAGGCCATATAACATCACGCTACAACCAACAGGAGCCGAGCAGTAATGACAAATGTAAAAACAGTAAAGCTTATGAAGGTTCACGCAGACATAGTTACGGATAACAGCTAGTTCACAATATTTTTATAGCACAGGTTAAATGGCACTTTTTGAATTTGATCCACGATCCGTGCCGCGTGGATCAGAACGCTGGACTACAACGATTCCCTGAACTGTCTGCAACATTCCCTTACCCGCATCCCGTTACAAGAGAACGCTTTGTAAACAGTGAGCTGTGCTTGTAACTTTCACCTCTTCCGATTATTATTTCAAAGTGAATTTGCCAGTTCTCGCCGAAGCAAAATTTGGCAATGAATTTGTGGAAAATGCAGAGAAATACTAGCTGTATTCCGCGATGTTACTCGATGTGTATATAGGTAATAAATAGTCAAATAATTTTCCAAAGTTAAAGGAAACTATTTACTAATGTACGGTATTAATCTCGAGTATGTTAAAGCTAGGTCGATACCAATTCTCGTTAAAATCTATTCAGTAATAAAACAAAATTAAATTTCATAGATAACATGGCATTTGGGAGTCATCTCATTAACAGGAAAATTGTTTTAAATATAAGACTATGTCACGAGTAATGGACAGTTATTCTTTAGTTCCTCATTCCCTCACCATCATTCCCTCATAGAATGTATGACGAAATTATAAGGTAATTTTAATGATGGAAGAATAATGATTAAATTCAAGGAATATTAATATTATAAAAATCACATAAAATAATGATCAAATAATTTCAACATTTTTTTATCATTTTAAGATAATCACATTCCGGAAATTTGAAAAAATTGCCCAATTATCTATGGACGTTTCACACCGCGTCAGTCTGGTACCGTGGTGGTGGTGCCGAAGGACTTGTGTTTCGGGTACCGGACAGTAAATTACAGTAATACATTTAATACCTTTATGTATACGTCATATATTAAAAAAAACTGTTAAAATATGACTTACAAACTGTCGTTTTTAGGATTTCGATCGCTCATTTAAACTCATCTGTTGTAACAACCATTACACTGATAATGATGAAGTGATCAGCCAACAAACTGCGTCAATATACAAGTAATGTAAGAACAACACGCCGGGCGTTTGTCGGCGCTAAAAAGAAAATGGAAAGCCTGGGAAAACTCCGACAACTATTTGCTAACTATTCACAACGCTCGCGGTTCATCATGATCACGCTCAAGCTAAGAATAATATGTAATAGCTTTTGTATACGGCTTTGCTTGCGTAAAATTAAAAAATCTCGTAAAAAAAACAATATTTCTAAAAGCTCCTTTCAAAACATGACGTTTTCCGAAAACCAAAAGTAGCATATCGTCGGTGCGCGAGCGAATCCGCGTGAGAGCAACTCGTAAATACCGCGTATTTGCTTTTTGATGATTTTACAGAAGCAAGAAAAAACGTAATATTTGGGGTGTTTTAATTCAGTTTCGATAGTACAACCGACGTTTTTATATTGGATAATTCAAATCAGGTGAGGTTTAATATCAACCAATAGGCATTTAGGATCGGCTGGCACGATTTATGCGTTTTGCTGTTACTCGGTATTTACAAACTTACGCGGTTTCGTACGCGCAGCGGCGATATGTTGCTCTCCGTCCTTTCACATTTTATTATTTTTGACATAGATTTACTACCCCAAAAATCAAGTCAATTGATCACTTCGTTTAGTCGTGAAAGGAGGACAAACAACCAGACAAGCACACTCCCATTTGTAAAATAGTTTTGATCTTAAATATTCTCAGAATTCCTAACAGAACCAAACCGACCGACCCACAAAAGCCAAAGAACCAAAACGTACAAAACCCAACCGTCTGCAGTCTGAACTACCATGAAAGGGCGCAGGGCGTCGGGTGACGGGCGAAGGGCGAAGGGCGTAGGGCGACGGGCGTAGGGCTGCTGAAAGGAATCCTTTTGAGGGCCCGAGAATTCCACCTAATGTTGTTTGCATATTTCAGACATATTCATTTGGTAAAGTTATTTTAATATATGCCCTTCATAGATTGGTTTGGAGGCTTTTTGAATAAAGCCATGGAAAGCTTAAGGAAATGAAGCACTTTAGTACATTTCAATTTTAATGTTTTTTTTTTATATATGTATTTTATATTTTTTATGGAAAACTAGCGTGAAATGGCGTTGTGCTGTGTTTCGTTCAGTGAGTTTACCGGTGGCCCCTTTCCCTATTCTCTCATAAAGGCCGGCAACGTACTTTCGACTTTTTGGATGTTACGATGTCCATGGGCGACGGCAGTTGCTTTCCATCATCCAAATTGAGGAAATTGAAACAGACCTTGTTCAGGCCTAAGACTTGACAGTGTGGACGCGTCGTGTGCTTCCGCGCAAGATACAGAAAAAAGATTAAATGTCATTGTGTCAAGTGTCAAATGTCAAAACTTCTGTGTTCGTGTCAAAATGTCATAGTAAGAACATTCTAGAGCTCCATTTTTCTCTGTATTCATCTCGCTACTTGTAAAACCATGCAAAATGTAATTTAACATAAGTTGCAATGACATCCACCGTCATTTGTAAATGTGTAAATTTCATGAAAGTCGTCATCTGTCGGCTGGATTTAATATGATTTGACCAGCTTACTTAGATCCGCAATCTGGGTCAATTTCAGCTGCCTTGATTGTACATTAAATGTTGAAGGACGATCGATAAAAATGTATGGAGACTGTACTACACCAAAACCAAACCAGTGACAATGTGACATAATATATGTCATTAAATAGGTATTCACAGTATTTAATTCTGTATAATATTGAATACTCTACAATTTTAGCTACTCAGGGATACAAAACAATACAAGGCTCTAATGTTAAAAATGTCAGATAAGAAAAAGAAACAAAATACTCCAGAACGCTAAGAAATTCAAGGTTGCAAGTCAAAAGTCAAAGTATTCACAAAGGAGGAAAACCGATTATAAATTCTTACCACTTTTAAGCACAAAAGCTCTCAAATTTAAAATAATAATACGTATGGGACTATGTGAATGCTTTGTCTCGTAGAGGCCCGTAGCGGCGTAGCGCCGTCGTAGAGGTTCTACGGCGTAGCGGCCGAGAAAATGTGGAAAACTTCGCAATTCAGATGGAAATGCGATTCGGTGAGATTTGCATACGTTTGCTGCAGGGCTGCCGCTTTTGGGAAATTAAAGTTTATTGTGTTCCAAATGGTTATTATTACTGTCCTTTGTTTCGGTCTTACTTTTCAGACGAATATTTTGTTAAGAAAAGTTGTTTTTTTATGATATTTAGGGGACAAGCGAGCAGACGAGTTACCTGATAGAAAGCAACTGCCGTCGCCCATGGACACTCGTGACATCCGAGGAGTCACAAGTGCGTTGCCGGAAGTTGGGCCACCGGTAAACTCACTCATTAAACGAAATACAGCACAGCGCCGTTTACAATAAGTAAATAGATATAATATTAGACATAGATTTTTAGTTATGTCAATAATATAATAAGATTATCTATAGCCTAGTGGGTTAGACCTTTGGTTTGCACTCGAGAGGGTGCGGGTTCGAACCCCGGTGGAGACGTGTACCAATAAGACATTTTCCGATCTCAAGTATATAATACGGATGCTCATTGCCGTGGGAGAGCTATGACTCAGCACGAATGAGCTGGCTAGACCGGAGTGACACCACGGCCTCACAGAAAACTCGCGTGAACCGGTAAACGTAAGTTTGAAGTAAGTTTAACCGGTGGCCTAACTTCCCTAATCCCCTATCTTGCGACTCTTTTGATGTCACGAGTGCCCATGGGCGACGGCAATTGCTTTCCATCGGGTAACCTATCTGCTCGCTTACCCCCTAAATATCATAAAAAAATGTTGGCAACCCTACAGCATACGTCAATAGCCATACGCTGCGGGATTACAGCGGTCTTTCAGTCTCGTCAGCCGACCTAAGACCACAGGGCCACAGGACTGTAGGACCACAGGACTGTACTGAAAGTTCGCTCTTCGCTTTTGTAATTTTGTGTAGACAGTTGAGGCGATGAGTTTTTATTACATGTACCGGACAGCTTAAATATATTTAATGCTTTTATACTATACACACATTTTAGAGATTTTTTTTTATATGAGCCACTGAGGTTATCAAAATGACATGAGAGCGTTATAGTTTTAATGGAAAGCCTAAGTAGAATGCATATACAGATGTGATAGTTATGATACCGTGGCTATACCTGCTTGCCGTCACAATCATTCATCGAGCTAAAATCAAAATTTAAGTCTACCAGAGTCCTCACAACACACATGTCTGGAAATCAATCTATATATAAAATAACAAGTCCTGACTGACTGGTTCATATTCGCCGAGCAAAAACTGCTTAAGCTATAGCCGTGAAATATGGCGAGTGGAATTGTTTTATCTGGGAGATACCCGCTAGGAAAGGCATTTTAAAAATTCTATCCCCTAGGGGGTGAAATAGGGGTTAAAAGTTTGTATGAAATTTTGTAATTTTTTTGAGTAAGAGACATGAAATTTAATTTTTGAGCTACTGATTCTAAATAAATGGATGCATGTTTAAGCATTTCTGCGTCATTTCTTAAGTTGGAGATCTGAAATTTTATTTCTAAGCTGCTGATTTAAAATTAATAAATACGTGTTTAAGAATTATTTCAAATTCTACCCCTAAGAGGGTGCAAATGGGGTTGAAAGTTTGTATGAAAATACTTCTTTATACGAGCGAGGTGCGGGAAAAAGCTAGTTCATCTTATATAATGTTTATCGACGGCACCTCGATGGAAATTCATATCTAACCCCAACTTCGTGCTTTTGTACAGCAATCGTACAGCAATTCTACAGCCATTGTACAGATAATATTCAACACTTTTCCGCGGTATTGCTGACGCTGCTCAAGATGATGGAGTTCTTTGTCATGGCTTATATAGGATAGCCAAATGGATTGGATGATTTGTAGTTGTACAATATTATATTGCATATTCCATAACAAGCGTTTGCGGTTTCATTCGCGTGAAATTCGAAAATGTCGTTGGTGGCGTTACTTTTAATAATAATAATAATAATAATATCTATGGACGCTTCACACCACGTCGGTCTGGCCCTGTGCTAAGTACCCGAAGGACTTGTGTTACAGGTACCAGACAACGGAAATATATTGAATACTTTTATACTATACACATAATTAAGATTTTTATTATATGATACACATATTTAATACACATCCAAGACCCAGGAAAATTGAAAAACTTTTTGCTCCGTCCGTGGGATTCGAACCCGTGACCCCCGGCTCAAGCTACCAACGCGCTTACCAACTGAGCCACAGAGGTCGTCAAATTTCATCAAAACCTGTCCGATCTCTCACCTGACGACCTCAGTTGGTAAGCACGTTGGTAGCTTAATCGCGGGCTCCATTCTCACCGACGGAGCAAAAGATTCTCAATGTTCCTGTGTCTCGGGTATGTGTATTAAATTTGCGCGATTTTCGGAAGCGCCGGTTTTGCGCGGGTTCGAAACATCACTACGTTTCCGCGGCAAGAGCGACTTAATATTAAATATTTCTACCAAAATTATAATTAATGTGAATATTGCATTATTCGTGGAAATGAAACTTTCTATTGTCGCGTTTTATGACGTCCATAGTCGTCCACTCCACATTTTACAACCTCTTCTATTATAAAGTTTGTAAAAATAGTTACAACATTGTAGAGCTTGTTTCCTTGTTAGATTGACTTTGCAATTTTCGAGGAAACTGAAAATGTCCTTCTGAAGTTCTACTGTAGGTTTTTAGGTTTCCGTACCCAAACGGTAAAAACTGGAACCTATTACTAAGAATTCGAAGTCTTTCTGTCTGTCTGTCTGTCTGTCTATCTGTCTATCTATCTGTCCATCGGTCCGTCTGTCTGTCTCCATTCTGTATCTCAAGAACTATAATAGCTAGAAAGCTGAAATTTCTACAGATTATGTATTTGTGTTGCCGTTAGACTATTAATTTAAGAAAAAAAAATAGTTTTACTTTGTAATTTTTTTTTTGAAATAAATAAATTTACTTCTTTTTTTGGCAAAAAGTAACCCCGAACGATTTTTTACACCGCGCCGGTTCTTCTCGCCAGGTTCCCGAACCGGTGGTAGGTACCGTAATTTTGGTATTCAAAAAGTAATTAGTTAGCTAATTAGAATGAAATAATTTAATTTCATTGCATTTTAATCCAATACTAAACCAAAAAAACATTTCAATAAGTAAGAGGAGCTCTCATATGACGAACGTGATTTTTTTCATCGATATCAAAGTTAATGTGATAGTTAATAATGAACACAATCACTGAGCAAGCATCTATATATAATCGTTCTGTTATATACTCATATAGTATATGATAGTGCCTAGCACTGCCCTTTTATTAACATATATAATCCCTGCATTCGGGCCGAGACCTCAGCTCCTATCCATCTTTCAATATTTGCCTGGCTATATACTAAAATATTTGAGCCTAAATTCTAATTCTGAAGTATTGTGGTCTATTTCTAATTGTGTAAAATAAAATCCTTTTTTTAAAAAGTGATTTATAATTGCCCGTCCAACAGTTCGTAGTACTTTGTCGAATCACCGATTAAAGGCGAATATCTGTACGAACATCGACGAGCAGAGACGATTATGTCCCATACACAATCGCACTATACACAATAACAGAGTATATAATTTCATTTACACAATTACTTTAATAAACATATATTCTTTTATCTATACATATAATAAAACAGTAACATTGGAGTGTCTGTACATTTAATCTTCTAATATATAAAATTCTCGTGTCACAATGTTTGTCTTCGTACTCCTCCGAAATGACTTTACCGATTTTAACCAAATTTTGCATGCATATTCAGTAGGTCTGAGAATCGGCTATCATCTATTTTTCATCTCCCTAAATGTTAGGGGAAATTATTTATATGGCAAAACAACGTTTGCCGGGTCAGCTAGTGTTTTTATTAAATAATCAATGTGGGGGTGCTAACGAACAGTAATAGAACACATATCGACAAAAAAAAATGTCTGTTAATCTTTTTATTTGTATATCTGTCTTCTTTTTTTTCTATCTGTTCGTACGCGCTTATCTCGGGAACTACTAGACGTATTTGAATAAATCTTTTTTTGTTTAATAGCTATTACATCCAGGCAACATACAGGATACTTTTTATCCCGGAAAAATGTACGGTTCCCCCGTGATATATACATTTTTGCGCAACCAAGTTGCGGGCACTAACTAGTATATAATACTCATTAAATCAGCGAATACAGACGATGACACGTGACCACGATTATGTAAAGTGCGTATTCATCTCTGCTCGCCAATGTTCGTCCATAGATTTTTTTTTAAACGACCCATTTCAAGGGGCCTCCTAGTTCCCTCGTAATATAAACAGGTCACTTTTTAAATTTATATAACTTTTTGCGTGTTCTGATTTTGACTATCTTTACAACGTGATTTTACATTTTTAATTTTACTCTACGTTTAAATTTTTGATGACCTCTGTGTCTCAGTTGGTGAGCGCGTTGGTAGCTTTAGCCGGGAGTCGCGGGTTCGAATCCCGCAGACGAAGCAAGAGTTTTTCGATGTTTCTGGGTCTTGGATGTGTATTAAATATTCGTATCATATAATAACAATCTTAAATATGTGTATAATATAAAAGTATTAAATACATTTCCGTTGTCTGGTACCTGTAACACAAGTCCCGCTGGGCCAGACTGACGTGGTGTGAAGAAGTGGTGTTTAGGTGCTATCACTGAAATAGGTCTTAATAATCGGTGGAAACGGCACCAGGACACGTGTATGATTCATACACACATCTATTTACACTTAACATTAAAATAAGACAGTACTAACCTTTTTACCGACTCACTGACTCACCCGTCGTAACAGAGACATATTTAAGTTGACAGCGCGTCTTACAGAAATAGGGCGAAGGAACAATCTGCTATTTTTGTACTTGATCAGAACCAACACTCGCTTTGATGTTATTTCGGTCGGAGTTAACACAATAAACGCAAAAACTAGCTTATAGCTCGTACAGGGATAACTTACATTCAAGACACCAAAACGCATTAAATGAAACTTCACAATATTTTATCTAAAGTATTGTTGTGTAGCGCATAATATACGAAGCATTCATTAACAAAACATTTTATCATCTTTCTATTCTATTCTATCATCTACAAATATAATAAAACAGTGAAATTGGAGTGTCTGTACAGTAAAATTTATATTTTTATAAATAAAATCAATGTGGGAATGTCAAGGAACAGTAAAAGAACACATATCGACAAAAAAAAAGTTTGTCTGTTTGAACGCGCCTGCCTGAAGCCTGAACGGATTTGAATAAATGTTTTTTTTTTGTTTAATAGCTATTAGGTCTGGGCAACATATAGGATGTATAATGTACGGTTCCCGCGTGATATACAAATTTTTGCGTAACTAAGTTGCGGACACCAACTATAACTACATATACTATAAAGTAGTTGATGCTCGCAACTTCGTTGCGCGAAAATTTGTATATCACGGGAACAGTATATCTTTCCGGGATAAAAAGTATCCTATGTGTTGCCTAGAATAGCTATTAAATAAAAAAGATTTTTTTGAATCCGTTCAGTAGTTCCAGAGATGAGCACGTACAAACAGACAAACAGACAATTTTTTTAGTCGATTTGTGTCCTATTACAGTTCCTAAGCCCCCTCCACATAGATTAGTTTGTCAAAATATTAATTGTACAGACACGCCAATTTTACTGTCATATTAGATGTCCTAGGTTTTCCCCCCGGCTTCGCTCTCATTAAAAAGTATTTTCATACAAACTTTCAACCCCTATTTCACCCACTAGAAGTAAAATTTCATAAAACGCTTGAACACGTATCCATTTATTTTGAATCAGCAGCTCAGAAACAAAATTTTAGGTCTCTACTTAAGAAATGACGAACTTACGTGGAAAAATTTATAGAAACGTTCACCCCTTTTCACCCTCTTAGGGGTAGAATTTCAAAAAATACTTAAACACATATTTGTTTATTTTGAAGCAGTAGCTCAGAAATAATTTCATGGCTTTAAATAAACAAATGAAGAACTTTCATACAAACTTTTAACCCCTATTTCACCCCCTTAAGGGTAGAATTTTTAAAATTCCTTTCTCAGCTGGTGTCTACCCAATAAAACAATCCTACTCACCAAATTTCATGGCTGTAGCTTTAACAGTTTTGGCTTGGCGAATATGAATCAGTCAGTCAGTCAGGACTTGTTATTTTATATATGCAGATAGAAGGGAAAGTCTTTTTGTCATTCTTTCGCGTCCTAATGAAGCAAACATATGACTTGATTTTTGACAACGTCTTACTTAAAAGGATGGAGAGGAATGCTACTTTTGGTTTAAAAAAAATATATTTTTTAAAATTATTATTAGTATTTTACGTGACTTTCAAACTTTTTTTTTCTACGCGAGCGGGTGTAAGCTAGTTCACAATATCAAAAGAATTATCAAAGATATCATCGATATTAAAGGTAATGAACTCTCTTCAGATAAGTCTAGCCAGGCGTGAGAAAAGTTAACGTCCTGTGTCTCTACCATGAGGTTGAAACAATGGTATTTATCGATATTCGATAGCAACTATGTAAATTTTTAGTATGGGAGATTTTCCCATACTACAGCGCCTCTAGCGGCTACCCGCGGAACTAAATTCATTATAGGTACTCAAAATTTACTTTGTCCTTATCGAGTATCGACAGTTTCTTGCTTCAAACTCATGGTAGAGCTACAGTAGTTACAGTGCTAATTCACTGACTGGATGTTACTTAATACCTATAGCCTACACGGGGACTCGGGCTGAAGGTAGTTGACCCTGCCGAAAGCGGGTAAACGTGTAACAACAAACTTTAATTAAACAGCACAGAATTATTGTCGACAAAACAAAAGTCATTATTTACTTTTGTTATAAGTTTGACGCGTATGTGAGTATTGTGATTTGTGACGGTGTCTATCGGTCTGTCTGTCTGTCTATCAATATCAAGTTGACTCAGATAGTAATATCAAGTACAACTATTTCTTTATTTTGTTTGATGAAATTCAGTTGGGTCTTAAGTTGCGTTGGAAAAAATTGGAAAGGAATAACCATATATTTTCAACTAAATCTCCTTTATGTCGTTTTTATTAATTATTTAATTAATATTATTATTAAGGGAGAGTACACGGTTTGCGGGACTTTATTAATCGTGTATGATATTCATTATTATGGCTGCCTGAAAGGATTCGCTAAGTTTATATTGTTTGTTTCTTTGTTATTATTTATTTCTCTTATTTTCTCTTGAACGAAATTTTATTTTATAAGTTCTAGAACTTACCAAGGGCTTTACGCGTTATATTTATCGGATAAAAAAGTTTCCTCTAATCATAAAGTCGATACCCTTTTGTATACCCATTAAATCTGTCCAACACCTTCGGCGTTACCTACAAACAAACTTACATTTAATAAATAAATAGTATTTATTGAGTACAAGTTTCTTACCAACCCCAAGTAGTGATTAAAGGACTCCTACCTTATCGACTGACCAAGACTTCCAACATGCAGATTGCCGTGGATAGCCCCCCTGCGGCTTGTCGCTAATTAATCGCGTGAATGGAATCACGTGCGGCCGCAAATAAAATGTCTGATAGCACCCGAGCTCAGATGGAATATGATCCAATAATTTAGAACGGGGTACGTGGATTCTTTTAGGGTACCGTTACCTAAACGAGACTTATGTCTGGTTTACAAGTATTAAGTAGATTAGTAGTGAACTAAAGTTTAAGTGACTTAACTGGCCACTTGCTTACTAAATTTTGTAGTGTGTTTTGTAAAAGCAGCATATAGTGGTAACAAAAATACATAATTTGCGAAAAAGTTTAGTCATTGCCGTTCTTGAGATACAGCCTCAGGACAGATAGAGAGACATCGAAGTTTCACTAATGTCTGGTTTACACGTATTAAGTAGACAAGTAGGTAACAAAATTTTAAGGTAATATTTTCATGAAACCAAATTTAGATATACTTAAAGAAACATACTTTTCTTGCACTTTTTCTGTTATATTTTCTTAGATTTTACACATTTATGATAAATACACGACCGGTTTTAGATAAACTCGTCATCAGGTCTTTGATCAAATCTAAGAAAATATAGTGGAAAAAGTGCAAGAAAAGTGGGTTTCTTTAAGTATGAACATGAATTTCCACCATAAATCAATAGTACAATCAATCACATACAAAATTTAGAAGCAAGTGGCAAGTTAAGTCACTTAAAATTTAGTTAAAATTTAGTGGCAAGTTAAGTCACTTAAAATTCTTATCTACTTCATACGTGTAAACCAGACATAATAGAGGCTTATACAATCAAAGAAGTGGAAACAGATACAGATATTGGATCTAAGTAATTTGCTCGGGCTATGTTAAACCCAGCCGACAGATCACAACTTACACGGAATTGACATATTCCGACCAAATGACGTAGCTCCGTCAACTGGGTCTCTTTCAATTTCCCCCATTAAACATGTGCTTGTATTTATAATTTAACTAATTATAAATACAATTTTCTTTGAATCATTCAGCTAGCTGTTAAAACGTTTTCCAATGAAATTATTTTACCAAAAGCAACCGTCAGGTCACACGATTTCAGGTTTAGTGTTATTTAGTACCTAGGCTTTTACCTTACCGCCTAACTGACATGTACAAACGACCTGTCACGGCAACCTCAAGATTTAGGTCCAATGCAGACGGGACTCAAGACCGAGGGCAATCGTTTTATAAATCTTAATTTGAATTGCACAGAAACTGAACAATTTTTAATATTAAAACTATATTATGCCTTTAAACGTTTCTTCTCAAAGTATCTGCAACCGATTAAGCTGGTAATGCAATTTCAGCGTTAAAAATAGCCAGACACACTTGTTTATTTATTTATTTCATGTATATGCTTAAAGTAAATAAATAAACAAGTGTGTAACCCAGCGATTCGTCCGCCATTTTGTCATAACAAACTAATACAAAATGGCCGCGGTTCGGCGCGGCCGAATGACCCGCATATTGTAATGAGATCAAGAAGACTGCAGACCGGACGTCTATTGGCTTTCGTTTTGTGGTTATGCTTTTATTACGGTTGTATAATTTTTATGATGGGATTTGCGTTTGAATTATTCGTCCCATTTTTGGGGGACAATGGCGGAAATTTACGACTTATATCGTATCTATTGTATGATAATTATATATAATATATTTATTACCAGGTATACAACACACATAGTACGTACATATTTGTCCCATTTTATCATTGCATATCATTTCAACCGGTCTCGGTATGTAGAAATGACTAAGGAGGTTTACTTTATGCCCGCAAAACGACGAGAAATTCAATTAAACATTTGTGTATGTGTGCATTGTACGCGTGTGTGCCTTCACAAACAGGTGAAGCTAATTTAACTTTAGAGGAAAACTCGGCTTGAGATACTTTAATAACAGTTTGTAATATTTCCTAACTCTTTCTCAGTATATAGGTGAATTCAAGTACTCTTGTACATCGAAATTAGGATATTTTCCATCAGTCTTATTATAAATACAGTTTAGTGTCGGACAATTCTTATTAAAAAGTTAGTAAATATCTCAGACTATGTAAAAACTTATGCTATGATGGTATATATGAGAACACACACAACAATAGACAAGCGTAGTATTGTTGCGTTTATTGTGTGGGTGAATGGAATCACACGAGGCATAGTTTTACTGGGTTCAGTTACTGGTTCTTTCTTCTTTCTCTTTAGTATCTTTCGAATCAAAATAAGACATTTTTTTAAGAATAAGACTGATGGAAGACATAGGAGAGTCTTTAAAAAAATCTTGCTTTTAAGTAAGATATGAGCCAAAGCACCTGCACACATACGCACACACTGACGGAGCGTGCCGGGCTGTGCCGGTACGGGCCGGGGCTCAGCGCAGCGCAAAATGCGCTATTCACACTATTACCGGGCCGGATCTCATCGCATTGATGGATTTCGAGTACGTCAGTGTTACCTCTTTCAAATTACCTGTGACTCGGTATACAAAAAAAAACATTGCCATATTCTACTAAAATCTACTAAGCCGTGCTTTTGCTTCTACCAAAAATCTTTTTTTATTTATCAACGTATGTTACGTGCTTAAAACTAAAATAAAATTTAATATTTATATAGACTGTCTTCATTAAGTTGTTAAAATGTTTTATTATATTTTAATCTATAAAATCAACTTCCTACTATAATCAACTAAAAGATTTGGAACTACCTACTAAACCGTTATTAATTAGCACCAAAAAGTGGAAATCTCCTAAATTTCACACACTATAGCGCTGTAAAAGATTTGCCGGGCCGTGTCGCATGCGCCGCTCAAAATTCCGCCCCGCTGAGCCGGCACACACCGTCAGGGTGTGCGATACGCACATCCGTCCCCATACAATTTGTACGGAGGCGGATTTTTCCGCTGCGGCATAGTTTGCTCACTCCTTAATAGTCAAAACTATACCTAACCAAATCTCAATCTTCATACTTTGAAATACAGTTCAATTTCGGCTTTTCGAAAATCAAGGCTCCGTTTGACAGCAACACCAATACCCACAGGGACAGTGTAATTATAGACTTTAATTACTCAGTTAATTATAGTTAATGATTGGTAAATTAATCAATAAGCCCGGATATGCAGTCAGACGAACAGGTTTATTATAGGTAATTGATAAGAAATTACGAGTAAGTTAATATCCTGCATTTGATTGAAGAAAATTAAGCTAAATAGTTTCACCTTATTTTACCGACTTAAAGCAGTGCTTTATCGTTTAACCCATCTGATAATAACTAATCATGATGACATTTTCAACAAGAGTACAAAAGTTATCTTTACTATCTATATCTAACAATGCGATTAACAAAGTCCACGCGAGTGAAACCGCGGGAAAAACCTAGCAATGTAATTTTTAGTAACGTATATAAAAAACTAACGAAGTAGGATAATTAAAAAATGTAAAAACGAGATTATTTATAAAGATAATAAATACTCCCGTTTTTACAACATTTTTTGATTTCTTCCTGCCTTCTATTGGTCACATCGTGACGTAATTCAGCCAATAGCCTTTCTTGATAAACGTACTACCAACACTTTTTTTAAATTCCGGCCAGTAGTTCCTGAGATTATCGCGTTCAAACACACAAAGTCTTCAGCTTTATATTATTAGTATAGATAGCAGAAAAAAGCTTGCACTTGACACTTTCCACCCGCAAAACTTGCACAATAAGCGAACATTTACGTGTCTCCTAATTAGTAAGTTTACTAAAAACCCTAATTGCCCTGTATTTAGTGAATAGTTGTGACCTCTCGTGCTGGGAACAGCTGCGCCCTTGTTTTATATAACACACTATTGTGACCAGGTATAATGCCAGAAATATTTAATTGAAAACCCAAAATTAAGTACGCGTATTTCGGTTCTCGATGGAAAACTTTCGAAATAATAAATCTCCTTTATTATGGCTGATGTATAGAAAAGGGAATATGCATGATTTTTTTTCTTTCTTTAAATAAATCTATCGTTATTAAAAACGACGAAGTCTAATTAGCCCCTTTGATAAAACTGAAAACAACAAAGCTACAGTACCTTTAAAGTCTCTCTTTTTATAGAAAGATTTAATATCGATTGTGATGTCAAAGTCTATAAGCTGCATACAAGGTTCATGCTAAATTGAGAGAAAGAGTTGTGTAGAAAACTTAAATCTCTATTATCTTACTTATTCCTCAACGGAATTGAAAGATTTACTTTGTCGTTCTGTATATCTTTTATAGCCCACTATCATAATAATTTGCATTCAATAAATTTTGTTTTACACGCATATTCCCTATTTATAATATGATGTTCGTTTATGATCGGCAAGCATCTACGGAATTGTTCATAGTACTAAAACAAAATAAAATGAATTTGAAATTAATAGTGCTCAAAAATATTTGTGACGCGAGAGTTCTATCGTAAAGTTAGCAGACAAAATCTGCGGCCCCAAATTACGTGCTTTTGAGCACACTCGTAGATTATACAGTATGTTCGCTGGCCCGTTGCGGCGCTGTATACAGGATGTTACCCTGCAAATATTACTCATACAGAATATGTTTGTGTTTGGTGAGATTTACTTCATTAAATACAGGTTACGACAAAAAACTGTGATAACAGCCAAGGTGTGTAAATGTAATTTACCTAATCTGTGAAAATCTGTGAAAAAAAAGTTATTGTGTTACAGCCTGGAGACGGAGAGACAGGCTGACGGACAGATAAACACATGGATTGACGGACAGACATGTCAATGACAAGTCTTATACTAATATCTATGGATGGAAATATATTTAATACTTTTATACTATACACATATTAAAGATTTATTACATGATACACATATTTAATACACATCCAAGACCCTGGAACATTGAAAAACTTTTTGCTCCGTCGGCGGGATTCGAACCCGCGACCCCTGGCTTACGCTACCAACGCGCTTACCAACTGAGCCACTGAGTCAAAGTCTTCGTAACAGAGTGCCGTTTATACTTCTTTCCTCTCGGTTTCTTTGAGTTTTAGGCTTTTGGGTTTGGTGTTTAGGTTTACTAAACCCCTAAAAAAGTTCATTCGTATATATATATATATATATATATATATATTCATATTCTTCTAGAAATATTTAAATGCGTCACTTATTCCATTTACCATTGTAAATAGATTTAATTAAAATAATTGCTGATAATAATCGTTGTTTAAATATTCAGAGTCTTGAGACATTTAATTGAATAGAATAATAGTAATGATCACTAAGTATACTAACCTAATTTTTTTTTCTAATAAACTTCTATTTAGGTTCTGAACGCAAACTTTAAACGCAAACTGTTCAAGCGTAATTATTGTTAAAATGCTTTTCTTGTTAAATAACCAAAATAATTTGGACACTTACGATTGTTTTCATGAAATCTAGCAAAAAGGTGAATTTATTCCCCAGACAAATAAATTATTGAAATACTCGCCCTAAATGTAAATATATAAAATTGCAAAATTTTAAAGAAAGCTGGCCGGAAGTTTTGACTTCGATTAGGCGTTTGATACAGTTCCAATGACGCAACGCAGATGATCTGAAGACACGACGTATTGAGATTATTCAAAGATTACATAAGTTTTGATACGGTAACATGATATAACGTTTATTTACAGTCCGTACGAAAGTCTATCCAGTCGAGTGGCTCTTGAGACGACAGCTATCAAAACCGCACATCTTTCGGAGGCACTTTCACTCGTATGTAATAAAACGCTTCTATATAAGGCACTTGATGTTCCTGCGACTTCGGACGAACGGAATCACAAAAGAATCGTACAAATTACGATGTTCGTTGCCGTAGTTTGTTCTTTGTGACTTTGATCAAAATTGGTCCGTAATTTTGAACTTTTCTATTCAATCAAATTGTTTATTTCATAGTCATCATGAGTATCACCATTGTTACAGCAGTTTGAATAAGATTTGTATGGAAACTCCGTATTCAATTCGTGTAACAATTGTCGGAAGAAGTCGCTAATTCCATTCCAATTCAAAATAGTTTAGCGGCCATTAAAGCGATTCACACAATCACAAAAAGGAGGTAACATAGTGCGTGCGTAGTTTTTGTGGCGGGAGAAAGCAGGTACAATTACAGAACAAAAGACCTCCTCACCATCACGCGCGCCATACTTTTGATCTGCCATTAATTCTAGACCACTGTGCCGGGCTATTCATTGAGGTTTCTGTTCAAATTGGTTTAGACTAAACCGATAAGGGTTGCCATCCGTCCGAGTTTTCCTTGTTTTTTTTTTGATTTGTTTATTCATTAATTAAACTTTAAAATATCTATGAACGCTTAACACCACGTCAGTCTGGTTCCGTGGTAAATACCTGAAGGACTTGTGTTACGGGTACCAGACAACAGTAAAATACTTAATAATTCTATACACATATTTAACACATACCCAAGACCCAGGAACACTGAAAAAGTTTTTCCTTAACTTAAATATGTGTATAGTATAAAATATTTAATATATTTCTGTTGTCTGGTACCCGTGTAATCCCGTGTCCCGATAAAATCCAGTGGTAAAAGACAAAATACAATTTTTATATCATGTTGCAATAGACGAAAGAAAGAAACTCCCTAAACATAAGAATACCATTCCGCGCAAAATCACATAACAATTCAAAAACTATAAAAAAAAAACGAATATACTGTAGCAAGAAGACTGAGAGGATGTGTAAGGAAAATAAATACCTTTCGGCCAAATGTCTGAGTTTTTGATATCCGGGGACGGCAATTCAGCTGATGGCTCATGGCAGCCCTAGTTTAAAACAATATCTTTCTTTCTAATGTCGGTAGTCCGTAACCACAACGTAATATGTTATCCAATAGAATTTAAAATAATACGCAGCTGTATTGAATTCCAATTATTAAATATACTAGAAAAACCTAACAGTAAAAGTAAATATTGTACAAATACAGGTAACTTCTGTGTACACAATGTAAACCTATTTTCTTATAAATGTATGATATAATGTAAAAGGCTAAGAAACTAACATGAAAAGATACCGATAGTATTTGTATTTACACTTGTTATACAAAAGACTTTTTATCGGTAGAGATAAAATAAATATTGTATTCAAAAATATATTTTGTTTCTTAGAGAAGAAGTAAAAGTAAGAAACGATCAACTTTAAATACAACAGATATCGTATATTTTAAAAGCCCTAAGCCAAGAAGACCCCCTTCATCTTAAGTTATCTAAAATCTAGATTCTAGGTTGAATTGCAATTACGTGAATGGTCTAAACTGAGCAAAACCTAGGTACATACCCGCGGGTAAAATAAGTGGTATGACTCGGTAAGCTCAAGTAAGAAATTATAGGATACGTCCATACGTGCATTCGTGTTATCGATCGAAATTTGCATCTTTATTTCAAAGCTATTATGGTATGAAAAATAGAGGTATGCGGTAGAGTCAGATGACTATACCGCTTCTAGAAAACATTTGGAAACCTTTTAATGTTTTTTTTACAAAATTTAAGAAAGAAAAGTCATACGGTCTATAATATGATCTCTATTACTTTGTCATTAGTGGTTAATTCGTTAAAAACGAAAATAAAAGCTAATTAAATATCACATTATACGATTTTGTCGAGTATGATCTCTAGTTTTCTTAGTCGAGCCATTTTATTGATAAGTACATATTTTATTTATTACCTGTTAATTTTATTTTATGAAAGTTACCGTAAAACATCACACTAGAAGATTAGTCAATTGTTAATAAGTAACAGTAAGACAAGCGTTAGCAACAATTAACTCATTGTTTAGTCTGAATTTGTTAGAGTTTTGGGTTAATCTCCGGCGAAAGTAATACATAATTGTTCGACAACTTACGTAATAACGAAAGTGAAATATTAATTGCTGGTTAAATTGTTGATTGTTTGTTCAATTAACTTTTCCACAAATTTTCCACTGATTCCACTGATTTTGCGAGATACAGAAAAACTTTTTCGACTGAATTTTACAATTTATGTTCACGAGCGCTGATTGCGAAAATCTTAGCAAAAATTTATAATTATGTCGAAATTTTGAAAAGCTTAGATTTGGTGTACAATTAATTGTTTCTTTAGAGGTTTATACTTAGCTACCTTTTCAATTAGTAACTAGGTTAGATGGTTAAGGTGTTATGAAAAGATTTGCTTAATAGAAATGTTAACCAAAACTTTTGATCATGAGTCGCAAGAAATAACATAAATAATCAAGTTTTAATTCGACGTGTACACGCAACATACGAAATAAGTAAAAGTATAGGGAGTAAAGTCAAATGTCACGATAAGACTGTTGCTCTGATAAGTCCGGAAATAAAATGCGTGACGTTGTCTTTTATACACTTTGTAAACGTCATGTTAAGTCATGCGTCATTTTCCCATGATTATGGCGATTTCGAAATAAATACTACACGGAGAAAACCGAAAAAGCGACTAAAAACTGAAAATTAAAAAAGTCAGGAACTTCAAATTATTCGAATTTCAATATTTACAACGCACTTATGAAATTATCAGGAGTCTGTGATAATTTCATAAGTGCCTAATAACTGCCTACAAAACGCTAAAATAAGTTTTAGAAACTAATGTAATTTGTTATCTATTTTCTCATACTTTTTGTATCAAAAACAACAAATAAATCCTAATCAATCTAACAATACAACCACGAAAGAAACGCTTTCGTTTTAATCTAATCTTTGTTTACAAATAGACAAACATTTCAATTAAGCATGACGGCCTTTCTATCATTATATACCCCAATTCTATTACTTTATGCAACATGCAGCTTCGTCTCTGCAATCACCTTTCCTATTGCGTTAGTATAATACAAACGGTATTGAACTAAATAGCATCAAATATGCTGTTTCAAGGGAATATAATGTTTTGATTGGAAACCACATTGCAAATTCGTTTCTTCTTCGATCTCTTCGTTTTATGTGAAAATGGCATGTAATTTGACCACATCTCCATTTCTTTCTGAATAAAACGTACCCATTTACGCATATGCTTCATACAGACAGCGAAGTCTTCGTAATACTGATCCCATTTCTACTCTTTTGCTACGGAACCTTTTAAATGACAACGATCCAATTTAGTAATTCCTGTGGCAGTTCGAGGTTAAATTACCGTCAGACGAAGCTGCATCACTGTCGCATCAAGTAGAATCAGGGTGCCGTATACAATTTGTTTACGAATCTATGGTAATGGAGTGAATTAGGATAATCGATGGCTTTCACGCATCATCGGGTACTTTCGCGGCCCAGATGCGCGTCCGCCTGTCCTACAAGTACACTGTACAGCCGGGGAAAATAATGTTTATTGGTTAGCTGACCGATCATCGTTCTTAAAATAATCCTTAATTTAATAGTTAAATTTTGAGCTACTATATATTATAATATTATATTCTGACTTTGAATTAAATTTTGAATTTGACTTGACTTGGCAGACACGTAGAACGTTATTTTGCGTTTACTTTCGAACCACATGCACGCAAAATTCTCTAAAAATCCGACTTAAACGCAAAATATTCAATAGGGAATATGCATGATTTTTTTTTCTTTCTGTAAATAAATCTGTCGTTATTCAAAAACTATGTAGTCTAATTAGTTTTTTTTTATAAAATTGTTAATGACAAAATGTTAAAAATAACAAAGCCTTTAAAGTAGTGACCGTGACGTCAACGTTACGTACGTAAAGTTGCATACAAAATCCATAATAAATTATGTTTTTAGGGAAAAAGATCTGTAAAAAACTTGAATCGCTAATATCTTACCTATTTCTTAACACACATCTGAGATTTTTTTGTCATTGTGTATTCCACTATCATAATAATTTGCGTTCAATAAATTTTGTTTTATACGCATGTTTCCTATTATTGAACAAACACTTAATAAGTCCACAGTAAGTAGCAAATTGTTAAAAACTAGTGTTATTTATTACCAGTTAAACTCCGCTTTATAGGAACAAGCAAAAAGTAGTGTAGAGCACAAGCTATCAATCAAATGTAAGACCTATAAGGAGTATGACTAGCTTTCCTACCTTCTACGGATCACTAACTATTCAAAGTTATGTTACCTCTGAAGATCTGAAAATGATCCTTTAGTAATCGGCATAAAAGTCACGTGAGATGAAATTTTGCATGGTAGGTTTTAGCTACAATAGCAAACGAGATACTAATTACAATCCTTATGTAACTTGACCAGCTTGTTAAGTCGTTGCTATAAATTCAACCTAGCTGTACATCAATAGTTAAAAAGGAAGAAAGAATTATGAAACATCGAAATAGTGACAGGAATACGAGACGAACATAAAATACTGTAACTTTTTCCTGATTGGGTTGGGAGTCGATTCAAAATCTTAAAAAGGCGCGAAAAGCCAAGCTTCTTTTACGTACATCGGTATAAGTATCATTTTCAGCAATAAACTATAGGCTATACTGGTTTTGTGGCGGACCATTTTTTACAGCACTGCGCGCTTTCTCAATATTTTTCATGGATCTATTGATGGAGTAGGTCCATCCAATGGCATCTGCGGGTTAACATGACCCATCTTTTTAATAGAATCAGGCGCTACCTTGCGGTCCTATTAGGTTGAGGTTAATTTTCGCGGAATATTGCTAAAAATCTTAATTTACTAAACTTGATGGTCCATTTATATTCTAAACGCTGTACTACTGTTTTATAAATCTGTGAACAATGTCGTGGGTTATATGTTTATATATTCTAATTTTAAGCAATTGTATTATTATGTAAGTTTTAACATACAACTGTTTTTTGTTCCTAAATAAAGAAAAAAAAAGTTTATAAAGTTGAACGACCCGAAGATCACGTTTAAGTATTTTTAAAGCGATTTTAATCTTAAATTAAAATGATAATAAGATTTCACGTCAGTTAGTGGAGTTGAGCTTATGAAATACTAAAGTTTGATTGAGCGGCTAATGGCTAATAGAGTTAATTAAACTTTTGTTACGAAACGTCCTTGGAATACAGTGTATACATGGGCTAGAGATGTAAGTTTAACTTTTTTTAAGTATGTTAAGACGTTAAGCACATTACCCAATAAAATATATGTTATAGAATCTTCATTCTTTCATTACTAGTAAGGACTTTTCCCCTAAGCTTATAGTTAATAAAAAAATGTATCTTGGCCATCGATTTTTTGTAAAAAAACTAGAATAAATACGAAACTTACTGGTAAAGATGAACGAATGTTTTTTATACAATGCAATATAAGTAACACTATAATCCCTAAGAAGGACGTCTTATTTCTTGTTTTTATAAATTGTATATTAATTATTTTCTGTTAGCGGGGGAAGGTTTTCGAAACTCCGAAAGTATGGTTAAGGCCGTTGGCACATGTATTCTCCTTAATGACCGATGCAACTAAATTTCCAAAAACAGAAAACCTGGACTGTAGGAACCATTGTAATTTAAACAACAAGTTATGTATATTTCTAGAATGACTATTTAAAGCTCTTTATTTTGATACTCTACTAATCTAAATGGGCGAAAAAAATTTTTTGAAACCTAACAATTTTAACTTCAAAATCCGACATTTTAATCCTTATTGTACCCAGTGTCACTTGCGCTAGAAAGACGAATCTAAAAATCATCAAGCCGTTTAGGTTGCAGAGCGTGCCAAACAACTATACATACATACTACCGAAAAACATAACCCTTCTTCGGGCGCAGTCGGGTAACAAGAGTGGTGTGAGTTTGAGAATAAAGGTTTTAATTTTAGGGGTGAAATTTAAGGGGAGGATCATATAACAAATTATTTGCAAATATTTTGCGTGTTTTACTTTTTTATTTATATGGTAAGGTCCAAACAACTTAGTGCGTGATTTCATAAGAATTATGTCATTTTACAATATGAAGTTTTGTACAAACTTACGGCGATTCGACTCTAGTTATTATTGTTCATGCGAAATCTACATATAGGACGTCGATGGTCGGTAAATATAATTTGTTACGACAGCCCTTCAATTTTAGTATTAGATTAAATTTGTTGCCATGGATTACTCTCGTCTCGCGGGATTTGGGACTCCACTCGTAATGTTTGTGGCTTCGAGGAGTTGTCTACGGAGTACGGACTAGCTTCGTATGAGACTCCTTTCGTGAATAAGAGCCTCGGAAACATGCTCCGTCTTACCACTCAAGATTTAAACACAAAATAAAATAAATAAATAAAGCTATGTACTGACGTAAGACCTCCTGATACCTAATATCTGCCTAACTTAGTTGAAAATTTGAAAATCAAGTTTTTTAAGGAACACATAAAGCGCAAAAAAAATAATCTGAAAATACTAATTTGTGTCCTGCATGCAGGTTATAACTAAAGTACTAAGTAATAATACTATGAGGTGTGTACGTATTCCCTTTTATAAAAACCATTGTTAAAGTATCAGCATTGTAGGATTTACTTTATCACTTTTTAAGGGTAGAATCATGACGCTGTCCCGTAGCTGAACGACACTTTTATACAAATAAACCTTTTTTGGGTTTTTGAATGGAAGAAATTTACCGCCACGGTTTTGCTGGAAGCTTGTAAAATTTTAAAATAAATATAAAAAAACCGCTGCTACTTTTATATCAAACTTTACAAAATACGTACCTACATCCACATTGCTTTGTGGCGAAAAAGTTGGCGTTCTAACTTTTATCGAGATAAAAAATAATTATAAAAACAAGTTGTACCTTTATTTACACAACCATTGTCGAATATATCGTCGCATTCGTGATATGTTAGCTAGAAAGGCAGCAATCTTACTAATTAAACCGTAGATTAGATTTTGTTTGTATCTGTCTAGAACTTCGACAAACACCTCTTAGATAAACAACCCTATTATTAAAACTCTTATTACTTTCAAAACTTTGTAATACTGTGGTCGAATTCTGCGGAATTATTATAAATTTGGGGCCCGTGATTTTTGAGGGGGCCTGCTAGTAAAAATCCCTATGGCGGGTGTACACTTTTGCGGAGAGACTGCCCGAGTACGAGAGTGTAAATGTGTGCATGCTTGTGTCGTAGCCTCGGTCGACAGCCTCGAAACGAGACGCTTTTGGCGAGAGTGCTTAATCGTCATTACATATTATTGTTAAGATAGGATATTTAAGATGATCGCATTTTGCATCAACGTACGCCGCCGTATCTCGATGACCTCGTGACTCGGTCATCCACGTATAATGTACGGTTCCTGCACTATAATATAAATTTTAGCGCAACGAAGTTGCGGGCGTCATCTGCTGCCCTAAAAAGATCACTTCGCAATATTACTAACAGCAATTCATTTTGTCATTTTGCTTGTACTGTAAATAACTACTAATTTTGCTAAACAGTGTTTTCACAATCAATTTGAATTGATTTTGAAGTAATTTTTTATCGAAACTATTCAAATTTTTAACAAAATCTACTTAAACGAAACGTAGAGCAATTCCTTTGCAATATTGCTATTACGACCTTCTTAGGTCCCCTGGGGTGTTAGCCAAGTCCTAAACGTTCTCGTGTCTTTGTAGAATCGCCAAATAAAATGTTTGGAAATGACATATTACCATAGAGAAATTATACCTTTATTAAAATAATTTGTCTATGATATTACTAAGCGTTCGTTACGCCTTATGTCATTTCCATACATTTTTGTTGGCGATTCTAAGAAGCGAAAACGTTTAGGTCTTGGCCAACAACTCTGATTTTAAATAAAAAAGATTCAAAGTTTTTTTTAAAGCACCCCGGTAACTAGCATACACATCGCGCAAAATTAGCAAGCTCTTTGACGTAGGTTTCCATATAAGTTGCTAGTGTGAAGCCATACCAGTAACGGTCTATAAATACATGACAATACAAAACGATTGAGACCGAACAATAAGAACATTTAAAATTAGCCTTGCCATAGAGTTACTCTATATGGCATGGTAATCTACGGCCGTCATTGGTAAGACTTGCCCCCTTATATATAAAAATATTTAAACAGTGTTTAACTTATAAAGATTTGCTGTCTCTTTCTGTCTTGTGACGTTTTCAATATTCCAGAAAAGGACTGCGAGTCTCGTTTAGTTAGACACTGTTTAAATATTTTTTGAATAATATTTTTATGAAAGTCCAAGCAGGCCTAGCTAAAGTCTTAGGCTGTTTGTCAACCGCAAACCGTCAGCTTTAACCATATTATTTATGACCGACAAAATGCAATTTTATCTAGGCTATAGCTTAAATTTTATAGCGTTGTCGTCGCCGATCTGTAGTGGGGTAGAAAAAAAGAAACCTGTCACCTTTGTCACACAGTGGCATTTAATCGGGCTGGTGTTAGGTAGCTCAATATACAGAATGCAATAAAAGGATTGTGTACCTTACGGACGTCATACAAAAGACTCTAACGTTTTCCACCCTCTAAAGCCTAAGCCCTTTTAAGCCCTAAACACTATCTTGGTCGCCAGGCTTAGTATGGCGACCAAGATAGTATTCCTATCTAGGGCAGGATTAACACATCAATTTACACATACAAATTGGCAGATGCACGAAGGAAATCTGTCAGCTTATCCAAAAAATCTGTCAGCTTCTTATTTCTCGGTCGCATGCTAAGATTGCTGGTGTAATGATTTTCTAGATAATTCTTCAAAAAATATTATAACACGAAAAAACATAATTTTTTAAAACCTATACCATGGACTGATATTTTAAGTTGAAATAATATAATTGTGAAAACTATGATATTAATTTGATGTTGAAGGCACTCTGAAATAATATGTAATTTTGGAAAAAATGAAAATTTGAATAAAATCCATGTCGGCGATAATAACGATTGGAGAGGTGTTTTAGCGGGGATTTCAGAGAGTGACGTTGTGAGTTTTGTATTTTGTGTTAAATTTGTGTTATTTTGGTTTTTAATGTGTGATAATGGTAGAATATCGAATATTAAACATTCGTTGTTATGCA
>JAOTAV010060620.1:0-14809 GCA_026546445.1 Cyclargus thomasi | reverse complement strand
TGGTAGAGAATGCCCTATGGCATTAAGTCCGCCATTGTACACTGTGCAAAAAGTGTAAAATAAATAAATAAATAAATCGCAATGGTTCCTGCAGTCGGGTTTCCTTTTTTTTTAAATAGTAAACTAACTGTTGCCCGCGACTTAGTCCACGTGGTAACTTTTCCCTTGAAATTTTCCCTATTTTTTAAAAACCTCAAGGAGCACAAGACCTTTCAAACGAATGTAAAAATCGGTATCGTAGAAATCGGCTAATGCGTTCTAGAGTTATATCGTGAGGAAGGAAAACCCAACTTATTTTTATATAATAGATTTGGTTCAGTTATAATAATACAGACTATTCCAACAACAAACAAATCCTTTATCTTATAAAAACAAAGTAAGGAAAGTAGTCAAACAGAGGTATCGTCTGATCAGACGCGTAAATATCACGTTAGATATCGGCGTCTAAAAATACATCTCAATTACTTTACCTACAATTTGCTGACTATTTTATTTGCTACTTTAGTCTCGATCAATTTCGTGTCTTCTTTTATTTATTTTATTATATGGCACTTCGGATATAACTATGACCAGTGTCAAGTAAAGGCAGGAAACCAATTTTCTTGTTCCAATAATTTTTAGCAACGTTTCATAAATTTCGCCAAGTCTAAAGTCTAGTCAGAGTAAAGATAAAACGTCACACAGTCCAAGTCAAGTCAGTCGATTTAGTAAAGCGGTAGAAGCTTCACTAAAACTTCGGATGGAGTTTTGGAGGGTAACACAAAATAGCACGTTTCTTGAAGTTGTCTCACTTGTCCATACTTGTGCATGACAACGATTGTTTAATATTCGATATTCTATCATTATCACACATTAAACACCGAAATAACACAAATTTGACAAAAATACAAAAAAACACAACGTCACTCTCCCCACCAAAACACCGTGTCTTCTTTTGTTTTGCTTATTTTTAACACATTACTATCATTAAAGACTAGACACAAGCAGCCAAAAAACAAAAAGTCGATCGAGGAAAGTAACCACAAAGTTCTTGTATTGTTCTACTCTGAAAAGGATTGTCTATAAAACTTGGCTCTACTTGATACAACGTCTTCATATTGTACAGATTGAATTCATTTGAAGTGAACTGGAAATAAAGGGTCTTATTGTTATTCACCCCAATGTGACGACCACAAACCAGACTACGTCGTTGGCTTAACCGGAATACTTTGATTGCTGCCAATACAACAGTTCCTCGAAGGCTTTCAAGTAAAAACGTTCGAAGAACTGATCTCAGAAGTCACAATCGATAAATAAAAATTCGAGAATTTCCGACGAATCTCTATGTTTCAACATTTTTAGAAAATCACTTTAACTGTGAAAATTAGGAAGTGCGTCAGTTTATTCAGATAGAATATATAGAAATAATTTATGATACGCGCAAGGATATAATATCCTATTTATTGCTTAAATATCTTATTTTTAGATACCCAAGTTGTGAAAAACATCTAGTACGTTATGCTATGGCACGTTATATCTGTTACTTACAGACATAAAAGTTTAAGGCGATGTTCCTTATGATTTACGAGTTCACTAATAAGCGATGACAAACAACAGAACGTCGATAAAAACAATTGATACCGGCAATAGGCGAAATGAAGGAGGAAAATATTTGTTACAGCGAAATAGAAATATCGTGGATAGGTACCTATGAAATATATGTCATCCGAGATTTGTAGCCCGAGAAATTGTTTCTGTCTTCACTTCCCGCTATATATTTTCATCGCATTATTAAATTTTTCGTGTCACTGATCAAAATTCTGAAAATGAAGGGAGGTGATGGGGGTCGGGAAAGGGTTGGGACGATTAAATTACAAAATACAACATTCACGTCTACTTCTGTAAAACTGCTTTAAAAAACGATTTCTTTATTTTATAGCTATTAATTCTAGGCAACACATAGAATACTTTTTATCCTGGAAAGATGTACGGTTCCCTTGATATACAAATTGTCGCGCAACGAAGTTGTGAGCATCAACTAGTCTGGAGTAAAAAATAATTAAAGGAGTAGACTAAAATCGTTTGTTTCATAGAATTTTTTTAAAGAAACAATTAAAGGAACGGCAAACAGGGGTTGAAAATCAAGGGAGGGTTGTTTGCGCGCTCGCTACTGGAAATCTGATTTCTCGTATTACTTACAGGACCTTTGATTTATTCATTCAGCTGCAAAACGATTCATAAGAATGTCACATAACATAAAATTTGGCAATAAAAAGAAGAACTGTTTGCGATAAACGTACAAATATCCTGGTCGTTTTATAGCGAAAAATTATTGTATTATACATACGTATTATAAAATTTATGTTTGCAACGTTATGACTTTGTGGTCATACCTTGCATGCTCATTGCTCAATATTTTGTTTAAATTAAAATTTTAATAACAGTAACTTGCATTTTTAAGCTGATTATAACCTTTTTTAAATAAATAAAAAAACATACAATAATTTATGCCTTTCTGCTTGTTATCTTTTTATTATATATTTTAGTCATTCTATTACATTGTTATGGTCTGAACTAGCTGTAGAAATGATTTATATGAATGTTTTATTGAAATTGATACCTTATTTTACAAAAATAATTTGTGCAAAGTAGATTAAGAACATTGTATTTCTCTGTATTCATCCTAGCACCTAATCGGTCGATTACATTTCTCACGGATTTCTCGATTTCCAATTCCTATAAAATTGAAATTAAACGAAAAACATAAAGTCCCGTCATAAAATTGAGGAAAAGTATAGCATTCAACTCTTCTGAGTTGAGACCGATGGACCTATTACATAAAACTCTTTTAAGTCTTCCCATAAGAACTTATTAAAATTAAAACTTTTTTGGGCTTTGCGCTCTTCTTCGGCGTGGGTTGAGGCGCAGTAAACACGCGTCTAGGCCAGATTTTCAAGTCTCAAAAGTCGTTACATCGCTGATTTTAACCGCTTGTGAGTCAAAAATATATTAGAGGAAGAGTAGACCACTAGCGCGCAGTAGACGCAGAAACAGTTTAGACTCTTTGGACATTCTTTTTCAAACGTACTGTGCCAATGTAAAAAACTAAAAATGTCTCTCAATTTAACCTTATAACATTAGATTTTTAAATGTCTAATTGTAGATAACTCTGCTATTAGTGAACCTATTTTTAATAAATTTTTTTATAAATTTATAAAATTTATTAAACATTTTGAAAGCAATTTGTTAAAGATACACAAAATTAAAGCATATCTAAAAATAATATTGGTATTCCACGCTCCTCCTTCATATCAACTATAACTAGGAGAAATTTAATGCTTTTACATCTACGCGTCTTTCGTAAAAAGGGGTACAAAGTTTTCCGCTCGCGTATTAATTTTTGCTAGCACCCTTGAGTATGTAACCGGTTGTTCACGATAGATACTCTTTTCGTATTAGCCCCTATAGACGTCTCCCGCCGGCAGCGCGGCGTCGCCCCGCGTACTCGAACTTTGACAGTTTATATGACCCGTGTAATGGCGCCTTAAACTAAATAAAGCTTTGCATTTGGCTCGTGTATCGTCACGCCCGCTGCCGCCGTCTCAGATCCAGGACCTCTACTCTCAAACGGTATATTCAAATCTTCGGACTCTACCGAATGTTACAGTCCTAATTTAGCGTCATTTTTTAGTTTAGTTTAGTTGGAGAGTGACGCGACATTCCGATTCATTCGTTTGAGGCAAACGAGCAGTCGGTTGACCTGATGGGAAGCTACAATCGTGGTACGTTGTAAGTGCGTTACTGCCTATCGATGAACAATTAGGAAAGGGAAAGGGGAAAAGGTTAAGACAGTCGGGTCTCAGATAAACTCACTCATTCGAGGAATACAGCACAGTGCTGTTTTGTGTGGGTTTTCCGTATGGTCGTGGTATTTCTCCGGTCGATTCGTGCTGAAGCAGAGAAATGGCTCTGCCATGCAAAAAAACTAAACAGATTTAGGAGTAAAGCCCCAGATGAGATATACACTCTGTAGTTTTAGGTACCTTTACCTAATTCACTAGGCGGTCGTATCGTTGACTGACTGACTCTAAATGCAACATACTTATCTACAGAGTATATTTTCTGATAGTAAATAATAATCTTATGTATTTCTTAGTTCAAACCTTAAAAAGATTTTAGACTAAATAAAAATTTATAATGGGGGAAATTCATAGAGAGCCAGTTGACGAACCTACGTCATTTGGTCGGAATATGTCAATTGCACTTAAGTCGTAATCTGTCGGCTGGGTTTGATATAACCCAATCGAATTACTTAGATCCACGATCTGTATCTGTTTCCACTTCTCTGATTGTACATTGTACCTAGAGTATCATGTGGTAAAATATTCGTAATAAGTACGATATATACTTTGAATCTACAAAGCAAAAAAAAAATATATACTAACTGTTGCCCGCGACTCAGTCCGCGTGGTCAGAAAGATGAGAATTATCATTTTCCTGCTTTTCTCTTGAAATTTTAATAACTTTTTTTGCTGCAAGCCTCATGGAGTCCTAGACGTTTTCAACGAATGCAGGACCGAGGAAAAGGGTTCGTGCGTTCTGAAGTTAAAACGTTAGGAAGGAAAATCCGACAAATTTTTATATAATAGAATAGCAGTTGCCCGCGACTCTATTCTATTATATAAAAATTATTAACCTCACGAAGCCCGAGACCTTTCCAACGATTGCAAAATCATGAAAATCGGTGGTTGCGTTCCGGAATTGTAGCGTTTGGAAGGAAAACCTGACTTATTTCTATATAATAGATTTTCGAAGTTTTAATTTATTCGTGTTCAAATATTTTTTGTTATTTATGGCCAAATGTGGACTGCTGTTGATGATGATGAGGAGCTCGGCGTATAAAAGCCCTACTCTTTTGACGGCTTCTTGTACTTTATAACACGTTTTTATACGTCGCTTAAAAGCCTCTTAATCTCCCCGTAACCTATAGCACTTAGTGAAAATTGAATTTATTTTACGTCAAACCATACTTAGGGCTTCAAAAATATGTTGTACTCAATGTTGATAGCAGAGGGATCTAGGAAGTAGAAACAGAAAAAAAGTTTTTTTTAAATAAAAAACTGGATAGCAAAAATTTATAACGTGCCAACATTTTGGCTTGTCATGTAACTTATTATTTACCCTAAATTTTCAAGTAGTTACGAGAATTAATAAGAAATTGAAACTATTTTTGGTCGTGATCAAATATAGTATGGGCTCTTCTTTTTTGTTTTGTGAAATAAATAGATGCTTGTGATACGATCTGAGCATAGGAACTGTTAGAAATTCGACCAAACATACTTCCGGATAAAAAGTATTCTATGTCCCTTCCTGGTACTAAAAGTATCTCTATACCAAACTTCATCAAAATAGGCCCAGTGGTTTAGGTATTTAGGAGTAACATACATACAGAGAATATTATTACCATTCACCATAAAGGTAGGTATAGTCGAGTGTCAGTAAGTAGTAAGCACGTAGCTACGTAAATATACTGACGGGACGTCTGCGCGACGCCTACGACGTAGCTGAAGCGTTTAGCACTCGGAATACCTGTCTCGCCCCAGGCTACCTGAACCTAGTTTAGTCGCAAATGCAAATTCATACGAGGAATCGAGAGGCGGCGCTTTTGGCTGCATTATTATGCAAATTGGGGATATTGAATCGGTCGTTCGTTTTTACATTTACATATCATAAACTATGAAATATTTATTTTCAACAATAGGCGGAAACAATGTATTGTTGTGCAAACTACGCGTTAGTTTGTTAAATAAATATCCGTGTTTAAGCCGAACTGAAATTTTTAACAAAACTGTTTCAACACAAAAGAAAAGTTTTTTCACGTATACAATAAACACTCTCATCACATCCCAAGTAACAAGTGGTAACAGTTAGCGTTCTATAAAAGGTATATAAAACCATTTCAAACACTGCATGTCTTTACCAAATTACCGGCTAAAGTCGACACAGCGGCTTCAGCACGAAGGAACAGTTAAAAGACAGACACAGAACGTATATAATATCTCTGCAAATAATAACTAACGTCAATATAGAAAGGTATAAGGGAGATATTGTATGAGACTGACAATACCCTAGTTTCAATAACAGTATTTTACGAGGGAATATGAGGCTTAATCCTTGAGCGGTGTCAGCACGCCGACAGTCGACTGCCGAGGCAAAACAAAGTAATTGTGCCATGCGCCCCTCTGCGACTCCGACTCGTATCGTATTTATTTTATTATGAACAAATACGCCTGTTTATTTCAAAACTTGTTTTTCCTCCTGCGAAGAAACTTAGCGTGTAGGAATATAACAGGTAAAAAAATCTTCCGAAAGTGAAAATACCGTGTTTATATTATGTACTCGTATATTTTAAAGAGCTATAAAAAATTGAACTAAAAGCAAAAAAAGTGATTTGTACACATTGTTTTTATTATATTTAGGGGGCAAGCGAGCAAACGAGTTACCTGATGGAAAGCAACTGCCGTCGCCCATGGACACTCGTAACATCGGATGAGTCGCAAGTGCGTTGCCAGCCTTTATAAGGTAATAGGAAATCGGAATAGAGATTGGGGAACATGGGCCACCGGTAAACTTACCGAACGAAACACGGCACAACGCCGTTTCACGCCAGTTTGTTCACGCTAGTCGAGCCGGCCCATTCGTGCCGAAGTATGGCTCTCCCACGGTAAGATAGAGGTGAGCCTGTATCTTACCGTGTTGCTGGGGTGCTTTCTAATAGAAAACACAAAAAAAATCGCTTTCAGCGCTACTACTTCCACAGCAAACTTGCTTTTGAGTTTTGTTACACTCTGACACAACTCAGCGTACTTCGTGTTATTGTTGCTTTGGATATTCCTCGTGATTAGTAAAGTTTGATTGAGCTTTCGTCCCTTTTCGGTAATCCTTAATTTTGAGTGCGTAATTGTTCTTAGCATTTACGAAACAGTATAAGTAATACACAGTATACCTAATCAGATTTAAGTTCTGCAATCGGTACACGTGGACCAATGAGATATTTTCCGACCTCAAGTATATAATACAGATGCTTGTTGCCGTGAGAGAGCCATGCTTCGTCACGAATGGGCCGGCTCGACCGAAGTGATACCACGGCCTCACAGAAAACTGTCATTAAACGGCGTTGTGCTGTGTTTTGTTCAGTGAGTGAGTTTACCGGTGGCCCAACTTCCCTTAACCACTATCCCTATTCCCATTCCCTATTTCCTCATAAGAGGCAACGCACTTGCGACTCTTCGGATGTCGCGAGTGTCCATGGTCGACGGCAGTAGCTTTCCATCAGATAAACCATCTGCTCGCTTGCCCCTCTAAATATTATTTAAAAAAGTACAGGACACAACAAATCTCTCTTAGATTTGTTGTGTCCTGTACTTTATAATAATAATTTTGGGTGTGTACTGTGCTGCCGTTCTAAAGCTAAAATGCCGCTTTGTACAAAAAGTTGAGCTATGAGGAAAAAACGCGTAAATTTTTCTAAGTGCTTCCTAGCACATAACGGTAATATTAATTTTAATAACTCGGTGATTATAAAAGCTACAAAAATTTTGCTAATACAGGTCGATAGAGCTTTTTCTTCTGATTATGGTTAACGGCATTTGAGCTTGAGGATGGCAGTGTGTCAGTATTTCTATACTGCCATCCTGTTACAACCCCGAATAGAGTTTCCTGTAAAAAAAGAAGCGCTAAAAGCTTTTTATTGTGATTTAAATGGGCAAGTTCATGTTACTCGAACGCTTGGCCTATACAAATACCAAAGAAGTTGCCATTTTGCCAAGGAACTCTACTATTCTCATTCCAATTTGTTATCACTTTTTCAGTTTTTAGTGCATAAGAGAAGCTTGATTTAAGAAAACTTGTATCTTAATGATTTCCTTCGTTCAAGCAATGTAGCGCCGAAGGGTACAGTAACTAGATTTTTAATTCCAGGACACGGCAGAGTTAGCCTACTGTATACATTGTGGTCTTAACGTTTTGTAACTAGGCACAACTTTGTAGAACTAAATAATTAAGTTTGTTATCTCGACCACTGAGAGCATGTCGAAGTAGTTTAGTATCTTAAGCATTTCATTATAGGTACTTATTTGAGTTTTGTCTTAAAAATTTACTGATATAACGAGCCGTAACAAAGACATGTTACCTATCTTAGATGGTCTGTGATAACTGGAAACTTTCTATAAAAGGTTTCCCAATTTTTTACTCTTTACCGGTACGGAACCTTTCGCGCGCGAGTCCGACACGCACTTGGTCGGTTTTTACTGTTAACGTGACGATTTCTGAGTGACAAAGCGGCATATCAAGGCAATTCGCTGCAGGTTTCAGATGTATGGCTACGCTAATGTTAAATACAAACAAGTTTTTCGGTATCGAGCTGCGTTGATGGAGGGAAATCAAAAATATAACAAATATCCTTTCAAATATCCAAACTTTTATCGAACGAACGCACAAAATTAATGACACAATATTTTCGGGTTAAAAAATATAGGCAGTAAAAATTGTAGATTTCTATGAAAAACCTTTTTAATATATTCACATCAGTATATTGTTATTCATTGAATTCTATTTCCCCGATGTTTTAATATACGAATATAATAATGCGTACGTCGAGTTGGAGTTTAGACATTTTTTAATTTCCGTTCTCGTCGCGCCGCTTCCGTAGTACTGCTAATTGAATACGCGCTTCATGTGTTGTAAAACGTATTTAAACTGTCTACAGTTAGTCCTAAATATAATATAAAGTTAGGGATCGAACGATTTTTCAAGACTATTTTAGCATAGGGGTAAAAAATCGTTCGTTCGAAAACAATCAAAATCTCGATCAAATCCGATCAGTGCGTTTTTTTTTATTTAAAATTATTGGTTTGAAGCTTTTTTGCCACATCTCTTTTATATTTAAAGGTTTATTTATTTATGAATTAGGTAAAAGCTAGCGAGCTTTTACCCGCGGCTGCGCTTGCATAGATATAAAAAATCGTGTGAAAATGTGAATATTCTGTAAGCTCCTTTAGAAGCCTGGTGTTATTCTAAGACCGAATTCTTCTATTACTGGCCTATGTTATTCAATATCCTTACTGAAGTCGATTGATTGCTTCGTTAGAACAAGAAAGAAGGATAAACAAAGAAATAAACAAACCCACTTTTAATTTAATAATGTTGAATGGATTTATTTAAGTGATAAAAGTGGTTTCAAATGGTGTTTATGTTTTTATGAATATATAGTGAGAAATGCAAAATCAAGTCAAAGTATCGAATTTAGCGATAAATCAGAATTGACGCAAGTTCAGGGGACCTAAAATGTTCGTAATAGCAATATTGCAAAGGAATTGCTCTACGATTCGTTTTAGTACATTTTGTTTAAAAATAATTACTTTTATAAAATAGTTACTCCAAAATCAATTTAAATTGTTTCCAAAATCACTGTTTTGCAAAATCAGTAGTTATTTACAAGAAAAATTAGAAAATTAAGTGCTGTTAGCAACTTAGCAATATCGCAAAGTGACCTTTTTAGAGCCTCATAAGGTCAAATATCGTCCGCAATGCAAACTAAAACACCACTACAGTATAAGAACAGAGTGATAGAGATTTGAAATTTCCACAAAAGCACCTTTTATACCTCGCCGGAAACTGTAAATGGATTTTATGTAATGCAATCCCAACGGTAAAAAGGTTTCAGTTTTTTTGTCGAAACCCCCTAGGGGTAGGTAAAGTAGGATAACTAAAATGTTTAAGATTATGACATATTATTCGAGTATACTTCTCAGTAAACTAGACGATGTCCCGGATAACTCCGTTGCGCCAAAAGTAGTTTTTCGCGCAGGAACCGTACATATTTCCGGGATAAAAAGTAGATTTAAGATTTTATTTGCAAAACCAAGTAGCACTAGCTTATACAGGTTTGCTTATAAAATTGAAGACAGTTTTTATAACATACACTTTTTGATATTATGTATCATATGAATAAAGTTTGTATTTTCTTCTAAGCGCCATAAAGCATATTAAATAAAAAAAATTAATTAATTTATACATAATTTTTATATAATTGTTTAGTACATAGTTATACCAATACCAAAATATATTTTATGATATATTATAGTATAGTATGTCCTTCCCCGGGATTCGAAATATCTCCATACCAAATTTCAGCAAAATCGGTTCAGCGGTTTGGGCGTGAAAAGGCAACAGAAAGACGGACATACTTTCACATGTATAACATTAGTACCGATTCTATAGTTATTTCATTTGTACCTGTCCCGATAACGCTACTGTAGTCCAATGTAGCTCTTGTTTATTTTGGAGGTACTAAGTTCAATTCCCACGTATAAAAAATTTATTACAAAGTTTTATTAGAACAATGTATTCTAATAACCAGAATGTCTGACATGTAAGATAATTTCATTTGCCGTGGGAGAGCCATGCTTCGGCACCAATGGGCCGGCCCGACCGGATTGATACCACGGCCTCACAGAAAACTATCGTTAAACGGCGTTGTGCTGTGTTTCGTTCAGTGAGTGAGTTTACTGGTGGCCCTTCCCCAATCTCTATTCCCATTCCTTATTCCCTCATAAAAACCGGCAACCCACTTGCGACTCTTCAGATGTCACGAGGGTCCATGGGCGACGGCAGTTGCTTTCCATCAGGTAGCCCGTCTGCTCGCATGCCCCCTAAATTTATTTTAAAAAATACAAACGTAGGATGGGCATGTCGATGCTGCTAACGAACTCTCGCCACTTGTCAGTCGGTCGTCCGTCACGGTGTAAACGACAGTAAAGAAAGACATAATGCTCTTGTTTACTACTCACAACCTTCGACAATATAAAATCACACCTACCCACCGTCATCATAACGTATGTGGCGAATTATTAGTCCCAATTTAAGTAGCAAAGCGTAATAATTCGCAATCGACTGAAACTGCAGCATAGTGAATGTAAATTTTGATAACAATGTCGGCAACTTGAGCAAATTATTGTGGAACAAGAATGTAAACTTCGTGATTGCTACGTTTCGGTTGTACTTCCGGTAATGACATTATCGACTTCACTATATTCTATGTAGGCAATTTCGACTTTTAGAAAGGTAATCTTGAGATAATTTTTTCATATAAGTACTTTTTATCACAGATCTAGATTATAAATTCTATTATTAAATTCTACGCTGCTATGTAGAGTTAGTAAAATAATCTTGAAATATATAATTCTTGTTAATTGGTCCAGTTAAACAGGAGGAGTTTAGTGACAAACACACTCACTGGTTTTTGTTTCGTGTTTTGATGAATTCTTTTGTGTGTGGAAATTTGGAAATGGTTTAGAATTTAAATTCACTAATTAGTCCGGCAGGACGTCTGTAAGCTCCACTAGTTGTAATAATAATTAACCACTGTTTTTCTTGTGGTCAGTGACATTTAATAAGAGACGAAAACTCATTAGCTCATTACGTTCATACTCCATAATACTTAAATAACTTAAGTTATAAAGTAATAAAATTCTCTCCTTCTACTAAAGTTTAAAGTTATTAATGAGACAAGAATATTAGAACGAACTCGGAGTTGCGGTACTTACGCTAGCACACACCTGACACAGACTTCAACTCGTTTTTAGGATTCCGTATCCAAAGAGTAAAAACGGGACCCAATACTAACACTTCCATGTCTGTCCATCTGTCTGTCTGCAGATTGTATCTCAAGAACGGTAATACCTAAAGAGATGAAATTTTTACAGATCTGTTAAAAAAATACTTAAGGGGAGCTCATACAACAAATGTGTTTTTTTTTTCTATTTTCTAATCGTTTACATCGCACTTATTCGTGTTTTTCGACGTGACTGACGTGACGTGAAATTCGACGTAGACTATGTAACTTATAGCTGTCTTATATATTATTATACGGGGTGTAACAAAACTTTAGATAAAACTTTAGGGATCCTATGTCTCCCTGATATAAAGTTCACTGTGAAAGTGAAAACGCTGGAAGCGAAAAACTTTTTTTGCGATTTGTATGGGCAAACTCATGTTGCTGGGGCGTTTGGCTACACAACACAACACGCTGCTTCTTTCACAGTAAGCTCCATATCAGGGACACATACGATCTCTAAAGTTTTATCACTTACTTTTGTTACACCTATGTATATAACTTTACGAAACATGTTTTTAAAATTGTTTGTTCTCTACGTTTGTACGGAACCCTTCGCGCGCGAGTGAATCTCGCATATGGGCGTTTTTTATTATAATAAACCCAACTAGAGGGATCAGGTCAGCGTCAACTATGTAACATCTCTTACATTCTGTGATATGAAAACTTGACTGGATCATTTAGAAAATGTTGAGGCAGCAGATCTTAGACATAAGGGATTTTACGGATTGATATGATGATATTGGTCTAATTTAACCTCTTTCTTTCGGTCGACGAATGTAAAACATTATTAAGGCAAATATAGTTTTTAACTATGTAATGTAAGTGAGTAATTTCAATTAAATGAACTTAAGAAAGTAACAAACTGAGCTAGTATAACATTATTTATGTATTGGCTACCATGTCGTGTACCTTTTGTCTTGTCAGCATTTACCAAGCTACTATTCCCTAACGGAAACTGACTAATAATAAGATAGGCTGACTATATATTTTTGCAACACGAGCCCATGAAACGCATTATAAAGGAAGTTTCAGTGCTATGAATAATATCACGTATGGAAATAGCTTAACGTGCAGATGGTACATCAGGATGTTGCTAAATAATGGAGGCTGTCCTGGGCGGGACAGTGCACAGACGTCACGGCGACGTCACGGCACCGCGGAGAAAATACTTCCTGGAAAAATTAGCATCCAATATGAGATAGCTAATGCAGCTCTCAGCTTTATTGCTTCTGCTTTTAAATCTAGTGCCTCGTGCGCTAACTTTTCATACGTGTATATTTTATGAGGAAACATATTTTTGAACATCGAACGAATATTTTTTGTTCTTTTTATTGAGTTCACAGATTTTATTTGAGACTATTCTATCTCGGGTAGCGGGTAACCTATATTTTAGAATATTTTGTCTCTATTATTTTTTCCAGCCGCCAATGTATCAATTTAATATATCTACACTAGCTGTTGCCCGCGACTACGTTTAGTAACCAATAAATTAGCCAAGTTTTAATCATATTAAACAGATATGTTGCTCTCAGCCGATAGATACCATGTTCTAGAAGGCTCTAATTATCGGTTTATCTATATTTCTTAAAAGAATGTCAGTAAGAAGTTTATCAAGCGCTAAGTATCCAAAAGTTAATTCTCAATAACGGGGCAGAATACTAGGTAAACAGTTAATACCCAATAACACACTTGAGGTTACAAAGTCGTAACACAAAAGTAAATCCTGGCAGCTTATTGCCAGTATAAAGATATATTTGTCTCCTGTATTCACAAATGAAACAGTATTTTGAGTGTACTCAGGCAAGCCGGGGAGAGATTTATATTGTAGTCGTACGTACGCGCTTTAGCAAATGGATTTGCGTTTTACAAAAGGTGCCAAGTTGTAAATTCACGTTGGGAAATATTATATTTTCGTATGTAACGCCACCAAACTCACGGACAAATGAAATTTTATGTTTCGCCTTTATATTTATGCTACTTCTCGCGGTGTTAGTTAAAAAATGTCACTTGTTATTGACCAGAGAACTTATTTACGTTACCATATAGAATTTATGGCAAAGCATGTTTGTTTGTTTGTCCTTCTTTCACGCCTGAGGAAGCAACCAACCGACTTGATTTTTGGCATAGAGTATAGACTTAGTTGAAAGGCTGTAGAGACTTTTGGACTAAGAAAGACATCATGCTTCAAATATTCGTAATAAGCGAATCTGCGGGTAAAATCCAGTATGGGATATAAAGAAATTACGAGGCAAATATTAAGTAATCTACGAGCATGTAATATGATCACTGATATCGATCGGCGATCGGTAAGGATAATTATAATTGGAAATACTTGCAAGTTGCAACATTTTTAAGCGACTTCCAAAAACGACGAGGTAATATGTTCGGCTGTATGTATTTTTTTTTGTATGTTCAACGAATACTTCGCCGCTAGTGAACCGATATACAAAATTTTTTTTTTGTTGTATAAAGTATTACTCTATTTTGGTCCCATTTTCCCAAACGTGGTAACTTAATAATGGGATCCATGAGTAATCGAGGGAGCTCCTCGAAATTTGTATGAAAACATATAGTGATTTTGGTTTCCTTAGAAGCGTACCAGGTATATGTTATTAAAAACTAAATCTTAGTTTTTGGTAACATATACCTTCGGGTATAACATGGTTCCGAAGGTACTGAGAGAACTCGGCATTCCTTACAGGTACGACTTTGGGGTTTTCGGCGCTGTTTTAAGAACTTAAAGCATATGCTACTACAACATAAATTATATTCATAATCATCATCATTACAAAAGTGGTAACCTGATGATGGGACCCTTGAGTAATCGAGGGAACACCTCAAAATTTGTATGGAAACATATAGTGATTTTGGTTTCAAATAGTATGATTTGGTGCCGAGGTATTCTATGGTACCGAAGGTACTGAGATAAGATTAAGAACTGAAAGCATATGCTACTACAATATGAAACATATTCATAATTATTACCACTACCATCACACCAGGCACAATTCATTATCGCATTATGACCCTATTATACCCCAGAACACCTCAAAATTTTTAGGGAAATATGATTTTAGTTTCATGATAAGTTTAGCACCAAAAAGTAAGATTTTGTACCAACGTATACCTACCATGATTCACAAGGTGCTAATG
>JAOTAV010060609.1:0-14809 GCA_026546445.1 Cyclargus thomasi | reverse complement strand
TTTTTCAAAAGAAAATTTCAATTTCATTTGTTTAATAGATTTGTATGTTCCGCGCTCTCGCTTGCACTCCAAGCCTTTAACGGAACGCCTCAGAGCGAGGTAACGCCGCTTGAGTCATGTTTTTTCGTGCGTGCAGCCAGCTATCGAATTATAAGACGTTGTCACATCAATATATTATTATGTTTCTCTATGAAACATATATTATTATTATTATTAACAGTGGCAGTGGCAGACCGGTTGCCTGATGGGAAGCAACTATTGTCGCCCAAGGACACTCGTAACATATGAAGAGAGACTTCAAAATCCGGAGCTGCTACGGGAATGGAAATAGAGAACGGGAAAAGGGATAGGAAAAGTTTCAAGGAAGTTGGGCCTTCGGTAGATTCGCTCGCTGGACGGAACACGACGCCACACTAAACAGTGTTTTTAAGAGGCCATGGTATTTCGTAGATCGAGCCCATTCGTACCGAAGCATGGCCTTCCCACGACAGAATATTAAACTAAATTATCACTAGATTATAATAACAAAGTTCAATATTATCATTTAAAAAAAGATTATTTATATGAATTGTATGTACGAGTATATGAAAAAACTAACACATCTCTAAGTTTGACGTCATAGGAATAATATTAAGGCAGAAAAGTAAACCACGACCATTAATCACCCAGCCTCAATGAAAAGTTTAATCGTAAAAAGTGTAACGAACCTTATACGTGCATAAGTCGTTACGTCAGATTTGCTCCTCGAACTGCAGTTACGACCTCTATGTCTGCGAGGCAGAAATTTAAGCCTCACTGTAAGTAACATTGCTGCTCCAGTCAAAGCTCACTATCAGAGACGCTTGGATAACCTCCGATGTGTGTTATACACAGCAATATCATCTTAAATTCTGAATATGTTTAAGCTGAGCCCGGACATACCGCGCGGTGCAACGTCGTGCGCCGTTCACACGCGTAACACTCTGACAAACAAACAAACCATGAACCGCTAACTTCATTTAGGGCTGTCTAAACAAATTATTGAGGGTAGTAGACATTATATAGAATATTGTGAATAATTATAGAGATATAATGAATGCTATATACTTTTGTGAAAAAAAAACATTTGCATGCTATTGTATAGCTAAAACTTCCAAAACAAATGGTAATGTAAATATCTTGTACAACAACCACTTTTAACGCAAATAAAGAACTGATTACTGATTTTAAGTTATTAATTGCAAATAAACACAGAATTTAGTAGCAAGTTGCAATTTAAAATTTAGTTACTACTTATCCAGATTATTAGAAATTTTTCTATTTCTTCTGTTAAGTTGGTAAGCGGGTCTTGTCACTTGACACGTTTGGACAAAATACATTTCAGCACAGTTTAGTTAAATTCGCAATTGTAGTGGCGTATTCGGTATAGTTTTTCGTCGTGCTGCATTTTGTAGGTTATATCAATATTTTATTCCTCGAAAACCTCATCAATAACAAATTTCATGACAGAATTATTTACGACTTCAGTACGTTGTTTATCGTCCATTTTGAGTCAGCTAAAGAGCTTAACTACTTAAATACGTTTGGACATACATTTAAAATTAATTTACATAAAATTTAGTTAAAAATTACTTATCTACTTAATACGTGTAAACGGGACATTATAGACAACATTGGGATGAAAGAAACATCAAATATTTGTAAAGGTTCGCCCTAAGTGGATGATAAATGAAATATTTAAATGTTCGTAAATTTATATTAAGTATAAAACACATAAAATATGTCTAACAAATTTACGATACGCGTGTTAAGGTGCCGGTAGAGCAGAGTACCTTTAGGTAGCTTAGTTATGATTCGACTAACTAAAGTATCTAGTGCAGTAACATACACACAGACGTACAAATTGCATATGTGCATAATCGCATACGCTGCACGCTACATATATAATACTGGATAATACTGAATAGTTATTAATAGAGGAATTTTCTTGGCTACGATACTGCTACGCGACGGCCTACGCGACTAAACAGACGAGCCGTAGTTTTAAAGTCACATTTAAAATTGACTTAGTGCCACCAATCAAATTAAAATTATAAAAAAAATCGCCGGAAACGGAAATAAAGTTCAGAATGAATTTATTTCCTATATATATATAGAGTTACTACTATACTGCGAGTGCGTATTTAATACCTACGTCTTATAGAGGCAGAGATAATAGGTGTAATTGTTGAGAGCACGTGTCTGTAACTCAACTCCTCAAGAATGGTTAAGATTAACGAATCAAGACCGGCAGGGCGACATCTGTCGGGTCTGCTTTTAATTTTATATTATTTTACTGTTTAAAAAATTTTTTGCTGTAGACTTCTTCGTGATTCGCGTTGCTAATTGCTCCGTGTACTTTTCAATAATAAAGATACCGGCCCGCCGTCAGCCCTGTGACCTGTGTGACTTGAGGCGGCTGTCGGCGGCGTCGAGGGTGCAGTGCTAACGCACCGGAACTAGCTCGCGTGCCCCGACGTCTACCTTCGACGGTTAGCTCTCTAGATGCAGCCGCAAAGTGCTGACAATATACAGACAGGGGCTTATTGATGCGCTGGAATTGTTTTTACAGTATAATCACGCTGTGTGTTAAACAGTTATTTGTTTAACATATAGTGTGATGTTATATAGCCTATAGCCTTGAACTGTACACTGTACATTGACTTGTATCTTATCTATATATTTAAGCGAGCGGAAAACTTTGTATCCCTTTTTATGAAAGAGAAAGGGTATACGTAAAAGCATTAAATTTCTCCCAGTTATACCTACTTGATATGGAGCAGGAGCGTGGAATACCAATATAATTTTAAAATATGCTTTAATTTTGTACATGCACGCACACTATAATTTTTTGGCATGACACGGTAATCAAATACAAAATACTCTTTTCTTTATGGTTGAAGCTGTAATTTTTTTTTAAATAAAATTGAATGACCTGGTAACGAGACCTTTATGCCAAATTAAATTCTGTGATTGAATTGAGAAATATTCATCGTTGAATTTCGATCTTAGGGCGACCTCTAGTTTTAATAAATATCGAAAATAATATAATATATCAATGTCGCCCGACGATGCATTACGAGTGGTGAGTTGTACCAAACCTGTTACTGTTACAATGTGTAAGCACTATAATATTCATTCAAAGATTATTCATATTACATAACCCAGCCACAGGGCATTGTACCTATTCATTACATAAAACGGTTTTATTTTTATTTTATTAAGGGAAACATACAGTTGTAATGTGATATAAAACTAATTAATTTCTAAGCGCTATTAACATGTTTTCACAATTGGTAGTCTAAATATAAGGCAAATACGCTTAGGGCCTGTTCCACCGCTTACAGATAATCTATTTATTTATATATTGTAGCGAGGGTAACATTCATATTGCAACCTCTTTGGTATTTTCTAGAGTTTGATACTTGCTACGCGCGTTGCCGACAGATATGATTCTGTTATGTTACCGATTAGTTTTGATCGCAAAAAAGAATTTCCCCGTGCAGAAGTATTATTCTGTTATATTGTTTGTAAAAGTGTTTTTGGCTATCTAATATATAAAATTCTCGTGTCACTGTTTTCGTTGCCATACTTCTCCGAAATCTAAAATATTTCTCATCCCCCTAAATGTTAGGGGTAGTACAATCATAAATTTTTTTGGCAAAACAACGTTTGCCGGGTTGGTTATTGTGTAAAAGCCTGTCGTGTGTTGCGATATAAATTATAAAACTAAGAAGTAACAGACATATGCAACTTTATTTGAGAGATTTTTTATGGAGAATCTGTCAAAAAAGTTTTGAATAGCCTAACAGAAACTTTGACAGTAAGCGGTGAAACAAGCCCTTAATGTAATGTCCCTAGACCATTGATCAAGAGTAGTGAAATACATAATGGGCTATTAGAAGCGCTTTAGGCACCACGAGCAGTAAAACCCACTGCTCATAGTGCTGAAAACACTTCCGTCTGTTACAAATGTTACACATACCGTGAAAGCCGTGACGTCTGGCGTGCTCAATTGGGCACAATGAGCGTCCCACACGTCCCGTGTGCTACGTCACATGAGTCACGTCGTCACGTGCCACGTGTGGGTCCAGGCACGTAGAACCCGAACCGGGACCACTTGACCGCAATCCCCAAACTCCATATAGATAATCGCATCGCTCTTTTGTCCGTTTGTTTGTTAACACTTTATGGCGCATGCGTTTGAGGAGCCGAGCTTAGAACGTAATACAAATAAAATGAGGCGATTGCGTTCCTCGGTAATGTTCCATCGGGGAAGTTGATTTATAGCCAGATTGCAGACTAGTAATTTGGTCGCGTTATGTCAAATCTAGGCGGTAGCGATCATGAATTACATGGAATTAACAGAACGACCAAATGACGTAGTTCCGTCAACTGGCTATGAATTAATTTCATCGATGGCGAGGGCTTACGGCTACATACACGATTAGGTACGGGCTCTAGCGAAGATTATCATAGTTCATAAGGTTTCGAATAAAACGATAACATCGAGGCATTTCTTACGATAAAGAATATCCCTTTCTGTGATTAGAATGTGAATGGTCTCACTGTTTACAGCAAAATAATACAATGTTTCCATATTAGTTCGTTAATTATGGTTCCGTACTCAAAAGGTAAAAACGGGACCCTAATACTAAGACTTCGATGTCTGTCTATCTGTCTGTCCGTCTGTCTGTATCTCAAGAACGGTATTAGATAGAGAGCTGAAAATTTCCCAGAATATGTATTTGTCTTGCCGCTACAACAACAAATATTTAAAAGATAAGGAAGACTTTCATGCAACATAATTGTTTTTACCCGCCTGCGCCAGAAGGAGGGTTGTGTTTTTTGAGAGTATGTATGTATGTATAATTTTTCCGCCCATTTAGGTCGAGTAGGGTATCAAAATGAAGGACTTTAAATAGTCATTCTAGAAATATACATAACTTGATGTTTAAATTGCAACGGTTCCTGCAGTCGGGTTTTCTGCTTTTGGACATTTAGCTTGTAAGCCATTTTCTTTCCTAGCCCTTCCCATCGTGCGCGAGTCCAACTCGCACTTGGTCGTTTTTTTAGATTAAGGTATTTTTTTAGATTAAGGTAGGTTTGAGAGTAAGGTAGATAGTGAATTTTCTATTAATATAATATTAATTAGCGCCATATGGTTAGCTGGGTTGCCAGGTAGAAACTGTTTCCAGCAGTAAGGTCGCCATTTCGGACATATATTTATTTTTTGAAATTGTGACTTTTTTGTTCGAATAAATAGTTTTTTATTATAAATATATAATAAAAATAATTTATTTATGGTTCACCGAATCTTTCTTCTGATTAAGAGACATGAGATCATCAATTTGCATTCGCGCGTATATTGAGATAGATGATTGTACTTTTAACGATCTCTCTAATCATTGTCAAAGTCATGTACTTTCAGAGAATTTGATTCATTGTGGCTCTGTTTTAACGCAATTTAGTCGACTTATGTCATGATAACTTTGATCGTTAAGATTTTAAACCTGTTGGATATCCGTTTGGATATAATAGTTTTATTATCATAAATACGAAATGTGTCTGTCTGTCTATTTGCTCTTTTTGCTGAACCAATTGTGCTGATTTGGTATGGAGTATACTTTGAGCCCCGGAAAAGGACATAGATACACATTTATCACGGAAAAATGTACGGTTCTCGTTTATATTTTAATAACGCGATTTTATTGCGTCCAGTTTCTAGTGTGCATGGGCGACGGTAGTCGCTTGTCATCAGGTGACCCTCGTTTACTCTCTAATTTTAAAATAAAAATTGCGGATTTCTCGCCACGTTTACACGTATTAAGTAGACAAGTAGGTAAATTTTGACTAAATTTTAAGCTATTAACTGCATGTAAACACAAAATTTAGTAGCAAGTGGTAAGTTCAGTCAATCAAAATTAAGTTAAAATTTAGTTAACTACTTATCTACTTAAAACGTGTAAATCAGACATTACTCTCATAACTAGCGAAAAAAAACCATGCGCATAGAATTCGAAGTCCGGACACTACCTCACCCTCTCGCTTACTGGGAATTTTCAAGGAGTACCTGATTTAAATTTATGATCATACATAACACACGTATCTGTTAGGTAGATCAGTCTACCAATACCAATGCACAAAATCATTTCTACATTAATACTAACACTTTATGTCTCACGTCTCTATTACAGCTTTTTGCACGAGAACGTGGGTAAGCCTAATTTCCAATTTAGATTTTTCGGAAAACAATCAAAGTTTTCCAACGTGACGACCGTATTGATCGGTATAAATCGATTAGTTGGGTGTTTTCCGACAATTTCGCGGTCCGTCGACGCCGGGCCGGCTGACGCGCCGTGACGTCGTTACGCCGTGCCATTGTCAGCTAATAGTCGGCCGAAATCGCGGCAATCCCTCCCATTGTCTTATTATCGGCGGGTTATCCCTTGCGAGGTTTTCGTCTTGTTGCCAACGACGGAAAATGCTGCGTCAGCTCTTGGTTTAACGTGACGATCCTCGCTGCCAACGGTTTTTTCAGATATTGGTCCTAGCTGCCCATGACTCCGTTGCATTGTAGTGGCGTAGAGCAAAATGAAAGCTATAGCAGAGTACCGAGTGCGAGTTTATTTTGACATTCGACCGTGAACGCGTATACACAGGATTTTATATGGGATTTGTACAGCGCCATCTAGCGATGCTCACGGTCACATGTACAAATCCCAAGTGGAAAAATTTCGATAGCGCGATGCAGTATTATCACGCTTATTGTGGGTTCCGCCACAATATAAAGTGTAACTGAAGTAAGTTATAAAACGTTAGGCTTTGTATTATCCCTTATATAGAGCTTACTGTGGAAGTAGCGGCGCTGAAAGCGAAATTTTGCATTGTAATTTGTATTATATTGGCAAACTCATGTCGCTAGGGCGCTCGTCCATACAAATCACGAATTTTTTTTTTGCTTTCAGAGCTGCTTCTTACACTGTATCTATCAAGTTTCTATTGCGTTCGAAAAGTTTAAGTAGTGGATCATGGATGATAAGTTACTGATTCTGTCTAAATTCTGAAACATCATGGCGCCACGTTGCCGTCGTGCAGGCAAAGACGTATATAGAGACGAGACGAGACGTATATACAGATGGGCCGTGCCCACCCCAGAATGATCTGGTGAATACTTTTTATGCCGTAAAAATGTATGGTTCCCGCGCTTATGTTAAACCAATTTTGGCGCAATGGAGTTACAGGTTTCATGTAGTTCTAATATTTTTTTATGTTCAAGGCAAAAGCCACAGATAGTGTAGATACTAGTAACTAAGGTTCAGTTAATAGGGGTCTCATGGGGCATGCACCTGAGGGTGGTCTCAGGTCTAGATTTATAACTTCAAATTTTGTGGAATAAGTGATAATAGAATTAAAGTGGACGGTAGCCTACACTCATACAAGAATAAGTGATTACTTTACTAGGTAATCTAAGCTCAACGCTCAACGAACTATTTACAAATTTTATCGCAAAAAATATGTGCTCTAAATACCAGCATATTATGGCTAATAAATATTTAACAGTAAAGTCCAAGTCCAAGAAAATCAGGAAAAAAGCCAGCCAGCAAGCTGACCTAACCCAACGCAACAATTTTCACATGACTAACTTATGTCTTGCGTAATCTTTAATGACATGTCAGCATCATGGTGTAAAATCCTAGGATAATGATGATAATGTTTAATAATCGTTCAAAAATGCAGATCGCACGGAAAACCATTTAAGCCACGTCACATTTACAAAAGGAAACTACTTACATCATGTACGTGTGTAAGTTACAGTTTCTTATATTCATTGCATTTTTATTTTAGGTCTCATGTAGTAAAAACCCAATATCATAGAGGAATTATAGGTCTTTGCCCAATATATAACTTTGATCTTTTTTTCAAATACCTTTCAAATGTTACATTTAAAGTCCTTTTTGGTATCGTTGCAGAGTGTAGGGTGGCCGAATTTATTGTAAGAAAACCAAACAGGATTTTATAGTGCTCACTTGCTCAAAATATGTCTTAGTGCTTAGTAGATCATAAGGCACAAGCAGCATCAACATACAGTTTGAATATAATTTTATAACCATGTGGAACTAAATATTCATTTCAGAAAGAAGTACGAAGATAAATGGTATTAATAAGGACTATTGGTACCTAATAAATTATAAAATAGGAAACAAATGTGATCATTGACAATAAAAACGATATAATATTATAATTTTTATGCTAAAAGAATATAATTAGCTGGGTAATAAACCCAGCTAATTATATAAGCAAACAATTGTCACTTAGCAATTTATAAACACTAGATAGTTTTGCAACTATATTATGCAACTATTATTAACTTTTGATCGTGTCTTATCACCGACGTGGAGGGAACTCCGCGCGCGCGGGACTGCCGCGTGGCAGTCGCCATGTGCCGTGGCGCGTGCCAAGAAAAATGCAATTACAATTCGCGCTACTTTGAATGACTGAATTAAATAACAATTAACTTTAATAATACCAAACAGAATATAATCACTACGTTATAATACTAATTTATAAAAAATTTAGTCGCACTTGGTTCTGACTTAGTTGTTTATAATTACGTTAAGCGCTACCAAAATATATTCAGCAAACATGGTAATTTCAAATTTCGGTCTAAAGAAATAGGTTTAAAAAGTAGTTTTTTTTTAAGCGAGCACGCTACTCATTTCACAGTGTCTCAAACTCTACCTTGGTTTTATACTTGAAAACTGGTGATAACGCCATCTGTTATCAAGTAGTCAAATTAATTTATGTAAACTTGAGCCACACCAAAATATCGACGATTAAGAGCCAAGTACTGCTATCTACAAAATCTCAATTTTATAGGAGAGGAAAAAAACTTAATATAATAGTTATGGATTATTTATACACGCAATATTCTTATAAAATACTACACTTTATTACTGAACAATAAATTATTTTAATAAAGAACAATATTTTGTTGGTAGACCTAAACAAAAAACCAATAATCGAAAAAAAGTAGATAACTGCTATCTACTATTATTATTATATATTTGGTTCTTAACCGTCGATATATTTATCAAACATGGCGTTAATTAATTTTGGTCTAGAGAAATTGGTTTAAAAAGTCGAATGGTATATTATTAAAAGCGAGCACGCTACTCATTTTACAGTGTCTCAAACTCTATCTTGGTTTTATACTTGAAAACTGGTGATAACGCCATCTGTTATCGAGTAGCCAATTTGAAGTTTGACTTTTAACTTTTTCTCTTGAACTTTTCGTTTTTTTTAGAATTAATAATTGTATGTTGAATTGTATATTTACAGAATAATATAAAAAAAACAGACCGGCCTCAAACTTGTACGTAACTTAAGACTCAATTACTGAACCAATATATTAATTAAACTTGCAGTATCCGTATCTGCGAGCTAACATATTTGCTCGTACCGATAGCGCCCTGCGTTCCCAGTCACAAAATCACCCAGATATTTAAATTGTTTTACCCGTTTTAAAGGCTTATCGTAGAGTTTTTATTGGTAAACTTACATTGTTTACACATACGTGACCAATGTGACAGCCGATACGTGCGCTGCTGAGCTCCTCAGTCAGATCATTTACATACAGGTTGAAGTTTGGTGAAGTTAACCCCCCCTGCCTCACCCTGCACTCCATTTTGTAAGTCTCAGTAAAATCCTCTCCCCATCTCACAAAGTTCACTTGTCTTCCATACCAATATTTAAATAAATTCAGTAAATCTCTCGACAACACCGTCTTTTCCAGCTTATTTCATAGGACCTCGTACAAAACCAGGTCAAAAGCCTTCGATAAGTCCAGAAAACAGGCATACACAGGAGTACGCCTGTCTGTATAGTATTTTAGCGAGACATAATATTAAATTTATTCTTTAAAAGATTTGCAATATCTATTGGGTTGTTTATGGCATCGATGCTCACTGGGAGACCAGACCTAATATTGAAGCTATTAGTGGCTTTCCAAAAACGTCCAATGTTTTCCTAAAAAAATGTGAAGCCCGTGCATCCATTAATTTTAACTGCTCCCTGTTATTTGGAAACCACTGAAGTCTTCCTTTAAAAGTTTTACGACTTCGGAACTTCTCATTATATTCATTGCCCTGTTTTGGTCGATCAAACCATGTCCAAATAAGAAATTAAGATTTGGCCTCTATGTGTGCATCCCTGACATATTTATTCCACCCCATTAATTTTATCTTACGCTATGGCATGCATCCAATGATTGTTTTTTTAAGAAACAGGAATAAAACATTAATCGTTAAGAATTATATATAATTGTTTTATTCAGCCTTGAAAACTTATATTTCACATAACAACATTGTATGTGTCCTAATTTAAATCAATCAGATTTGTTACACTCTATTATAAAGTGTACTATACATAATCAAAGTTGAAACTTTAATTACAAATATGAGTTTTAGGAACTAACAACTAAACTGTAAAAAAGTAATTGAGTAAATGTTAATTACTATAAAATTTTTACAATCATTAATAACGATTCTTACATCTATTTAATATACAAATGGAAATATTACTTTTAGCATTCAAATACTGATAATATCGTTTTATTATTATTTAATATCTCCTTCGAGCTATTTGACATGATTTAGCCAGGTTTGACGAAAATTATTTTTCTTTATCATTGGTGGTAAAATGGAGAGAAAAACTTGAAATTAATCTATTTTATAAAAACACGTCGGGTTTTCATAAAATTCCTTCCTGACGATATAACTCCAGAACGCACAAACCGATTTCCACGGTTTTGCATTCGTTTAAAAGGTCTCGGGCTCCATGAGGTTTATAGCTGTAAAAATTTAGGAAAAATTTCAAGATAATAGTGACCACGGGGACGAAGTCGCGGGCAAAAACTAGTAAGAATATACAAAAAACTTTAACATTTAAATTGATCACTTGACTGATACTTTAGTATTGTTTTTAATTTTAATAAAAACTGTCCCTAGTTGGGGTCATTGGGTCACAGACCTAAACTTTTTTGTTTGAAATCTCTTATCTATCTTCTGTATAAGCGAAAGATAATTCAATCACTCACACATTCACTCACTCATTCATCACAATATCTTAGAAACTAAAAATGCTTCAAGTTTGAAATTTTGCATACAAGTTTTTTTAGGTTGTATATACAGAAGCACCTAGTTAAGTAGAAGTCCTGTAGTGAACTACGGGACTGTGAAACTCGACCGCTAAGGGTTGTTTGAAAAACTAATAACTCTCATCTCCATTACCATTCGGATGCAGTCGCGGGCAACACAGCAGCTACATTGTATACAGCTGTCCCATACTGACTTTGTTAGACGTTTACGGTCTAAAAATATGCATTAAGCAATCTTGGATCAAGAATTATGTACAGTCTATAGAATTAATACAAGACTCAAATATTTCAATGTCTCTCATATTTGTCAAAAAGTTGACTAATTTTAGTACATTTTCGTTTTCCATGACATAGTTCAGCCCTAAGAGTTCAGCTAAATTTATATTCCAGCTCATTCCACAGCTTTAGATATAGCTAGTAATATTACTGCAATACGTCAGACGTGGCTGCACCATTTAACGAAGCTGCAATGTTAACTAGCGCCTGTGTCTGTGCGCTCATTAGCCTAATATAATCCTCGTAAAACTTTTTCTTAATCTCTAGCTTTTCTCTCATAAGTCTTTCTGTTATTGCCTCAAATGAATTTTGTTCTTGTTGCAGTGACCTGTGTGTGTCCGCACTACTAAGTTCTGTTGATTTGTAGTTATTGGTCTCTGAAAAAAGGTTGTTTGAAATATTAGTATCACATTATCAGACTAACAGTATCGTATATAACTCTCAAGATTGTTACATTTCCAAGCAAAAACTTATTATTGAGCTTTATTGAAGTTTGGTAGTTTAGGCTCTTATGAGTTATAGCGTATTTAATATCAGATTAACTCCATAAATATTATAAAATTTCTCTCTTGAACATATCTGCAATCAACCCATAGGTTTAGGTAGTTATGATTTGGCAGCTCAGGGGCTTCGGACTAGGCCTAGATATATGTATAGAATAATAATATTAAATTATTATTCTAATAACGCCAGAAATAAATTATTATTTCCGACATTCTAAATAAACAAGTTTTACCAAAATATTTACCTAATGTGGGTATGTACTCTGCACTCGGTCCAGGTTGTGAAAAATCTGAAATCAATAACACATCATTTTAATAATTGTACTGCAAACATTTGCCACTGGTTAGTGGTAATTTTTTAGTTCATTTAATTTAATTATTAATGCAAAAAGAAAAGAAAACAATCAAATTTTCTTTTTTTAACCATTAAAAAAATTATAAGGAGAGGTCCATCACTCCAGACAGTAGATAATTAAAGCATTATTAATGGATACAATTTTCACCTAACATAACACATAGACTAAATCTTACCAAAAAATGTAGGTTTTGATTCTTGGGAATCATCATTTTCCCCAAAAGACTCCTCATCATTGTTGTCATTGAAATTGTCTATGGGGGGCTCTGGTGGTGGTCTACTCCCAGAGTTTGTCTGCCGATGTGTTGTCACCTTCTTCGCATTTGCCTTTTTATCCTGCCATGTCTGTAAGTTGTAAAGTTTTCAATAAATACATATCAAAGCATTGTTTATTCAAGTCTAGCAGAAATTTATTAGGCCACAAATTGAAGAGTTAGGTAGCGATGTTTGATCGTTGACATTATTGAGTATGTTCAGCATCATGGTTGAGAGAATGAATGCACTTACTTTGCGCCACTCTTCCCAAGTTTTTTTGGCCCCTGGTATAGCATTTAGTTTGTTACTTATGGCAATCCATCTTTTCCTTGCCTCAAATTTTGTAAAGGATTTTGTAAACTTTCCACTTTTCAGTTGTGGGTCGGCCTCTACCAATCGCACTAGGCGGTACTTCTGTTCCTGGCTAGCAAATTTTTTTGCATTACCTATCTTTAAGCCTTGGACCACTAAAGATCCCTGATCTACGGTGATCAAACAGTCCGCCCGTGTAGGGCATTCGCCTTCAATAGAATTCTCCTGCCAACTTAATGATGTCCTACTTTTTTTCTTGGAATTTGACTTCCTGTCCTGCCAGGTCTGGAGATTTAAGACTTTGTCAGCATAGATAACGAGAAGTTGAGTTAAGAGTGTCAGATAAATATATATTTAGCTGATATAGAAATTGGTAACTACTTTTGTACTTACTTTGCGCCACTCTTTCCAAGTCTTTTTGACCCCCGGTAAGGAATTAAGTTCTTGGCTGATAGCGAGCCACCTTTTATTTGCTTCATTTATTGAAAAAGATTTGGAAATTTTTCCGTTGTTTAGGTCTGGATCAGCCTCCACTAATTGTATTAGGCGAGCCCTTTGTTCTGCACTAGAAAATTTCTTTTCATTCTGCTTCATTTTAATTAAATTTTAAGCAGTAATCGTAAATCAATGACACGATACCGGTTGAAAACAACAAATACTTTTTCTCCTTCTTCTTCTTTGTTTTGTTTTTTTGACGCTTCGGATACTGAACAATGGCTGGTGTTGAGTAAATGGCGGGAAACTAACATTCTTGAATCATCACCATCAATCAACTCAGCATCGCTACATCATTTGGGATAGGTGTATGAATGTATGAAAATATTGATATCAGTATGTTTTCACGACCTCTGCGGCGCAGTGATTGAGCGCTTTGGTAGCTCACGCCGAGGGTCGCGGGTTCGAATCCCGCCGACGGAACAAAAAGTCTTTTAATGTTCCTGGGTCATGGATGTATATTAAATATGTGTATTATATAATAAAAATCTTAAATATAGTATAAAAGTATTAAATACATTTCCGTTATCTGGTACCTGTAACACAAGTCCTTCGGGTGTAAGTGCCACGGGTCCAGATTGACGTGGTATGAAGCGTCCATAGATATTGTATTATCATATTATATTAAGCTTAGCAAAAAATACCACATTATCAATGAGAGCGCTTTTCTTTAATAAAATCAACCACTGCAACAGTAATGCAGTTGATAAGAACTGCAAAGCAGCTATAAATAAATATATTTAGGTCCAGCTGCCAGATTAAAATTCTTTTATGCCAAGATGTATAAACGGATACGGAGGCGGACTATAATGGCAAAGATCTTCGCGTTACATACTGCGACTTGCGTACACCTGTACTGATTGTTTTTTGGTGGGGTATTTTAGTAAAAAGCAGGTGAAATTTCAGGTTGTTTATTATACAAAAATTGCGGACATGTCACAAATCTAAGTTTATTGTAAGTTCATTTGAGTGGGGTATAAATTATAATACATATAATATTTAGAAGATCGTTCGCCTGCAAGCCTGTGTCTATATAAATGAGCCAAATATTGTGTTTCATATTGACACAGAACAAACAGAACAATAGTTTAGGAATCATTTTGCATGTTACGGCTACATTTTGCAGTTTTTGTGAAGTGTCACGTTAAGTACTGTTCTCACTGCAACATTACTTATCAGAGAAATTGTTTGATAGGCGGTCGATACTCGTTATAATCGTAAGAGATGCCAGATGCCCAAAAGTACCGTGAATCAAATTCGCTAGATCTCAACAGCTTTTGATACCTCCATAGTGACCGCATATCTGCCAGAACCGAACGACTCGATCGCGGCGAACGAAACCTAATTTTAGAATTTTATATACACTGTTAAAAATTTTTGTAAATTTACTACAATTTTACTACGCAAATGCATCCTAAAATTGCAAAATCTTGTATT
>JAOTAV010060598.1:0-14809 GCA_026546445.1 Cyclargus thomasi | reverse complement strand
AGCGAAAACATATGGAAAACAATAGGAAATTCAAGGGCATTCAACTTTTCAGTCACGCGTTACTTAACGCTTATAAAACACAAAAGCGGAATACCTGATACACGATTACCGACTACCGACGCCGCACGTGGACATGCGCTTGTCGAAACCACATTAGCCCTTACAGACTTACGCGTATTAAGTAGATAAGTAGGTTACTACATTTTAACTTTAAGTTAATAATTGCATACAAACACAAAATTTAGTGCCAAGTGGCAAGTTAAATGACATAAAATGTAGTTAAAATTTAGTTACATACTTATCTACTTAAAACGTGTAAATCAGTCATAATCTCTAGTTTACACGTATTAAGTAGAAAGGTAGGTAAATAAATTTTAAGTGTATGCACAAACGTATTTAAGTAGTTAAGTTCTTTAGATGACTCAAGATGGACGATCAACAACGTACAGAAGTAAATTCTGTCATTAAGTTTGTTATTGATAAGGTTTTGGCAAAATATGTTATTAATATACCTGCTAAAAGGAGCACGACGAAAACTTGTACCCGAATACGCCATTACACTTGTAAATTTAACTAAATTTTGCTAAAATGTACCTGTCCAAAGATGTTAAGTGAAAAAATAGAAAAACTTCTAATTATCTGGTTAAGTAGTAACAAAATTTTACTTGAAACTTACTACCAAATTTTGTGTTAACATGTAATTAATAACTTAAAATTTAGTTACCTACTTATCTACTTAATACGTGTAAACCAGACATTACATAAAAGTTGTGGCGGTAACTACAATAAACGCCATAGTCCTGCATCGCGCTATCAAAGATTTCGAAGCTCGGCAATATATATACGACAGTTGAAATTATCACGTGGGCTTCGACCTGACCGGGCATGACGCCTCGTCCGGTAGGATCTTCCCTTGGACACTACGCGCATTTCCACGGAGTTAAAACCCTTATTAATTAGGTTTTTTTACTCTCGATCGAAATAAGCAGCTTTATCATAAACCGCGTAGACCTCTGTCACCAAGTTTTGCCAATTACAAAATCTGCAGATTTCTTTATATATCCAGGCCTGCGCATAGGCCTCTGTCTAGGTCCTGAGTGTGCGGCGGATTTTGTACACGAGGTGGCAGAAACAACGTGGTCTATACTCATAATAAATCAGGCACTGGAAAAGGGAGGCGTATAAACTATACTTGTACAGGATGAAGCAATACTTGTGTCTCTTACAAAGAGTCTGCGGAATCAGGTCTAGGGGGCGCCAGGGTTTCATTGCACACGAGCTAACCTAATCCAACGGGCTAAAAGAATCGGCTACTATCCAATTATTTTTCATACCCCGAGTCATAAATGTGTAAAAATGGCACGGGGCAGATTACTTATACAATTTGGTTCGTTCCAGGTGACCCGGTACGTCACACAGCTGGGCACTCACAGCGCGGAGTCAGCCTGCGACGCCCACATCAGCTCCGACGTCTTCATGGATTCCCTCATCACGGTGGCAGCGGCCATACCGTCGAATATATTCGCTGTGCTGGGCATGGATAGACTGGGCAGGAAGTTCTTCTTGGGTATGTTGACTTGATTAGTTGATATTCTATTCGTTTGCCTATGGAATATTCTTATTGGTGCTAATACGATCACATTGGCGAATTGCCTTCCCTTCCTCTATTAGACTATGAGCGCTGAGAAATCGTTACATTACTAGGTATGTTACTTAGCAACTTAATGCCCGTTTTTACCAACCACCCCCTGACGATAAGTCCCCATAGAGGCCATTAAGTGTACTTACCCTTAAGATTTTACGAATATATAAATGTTATGAGTCAATAGATAGACAGACAAATTTACCAATAATTAGGTATGAATGTGTGTTTTGATGGTATACACTCTCGCCGAGAGCTCTCGGGCGAGTCTCGAGCGAGGGCCAATCACGCAAGTGACAATAGTGACGATAGCGTAAATATCGCACTCGGTCAGTGTACAGCCGCCGTTAGAATTATTAAAAATTTTAAAACGGTGCATTTTTCCAGTGTTCGCGACGTTCTCCGCTGGCTTGTGCTCCGCGGCGATGTACTTCGTATACAACAAGACCAACAACCTGATCGTCAGCGCCATCTTCAGCTCCGTCATATCCTGCGGCAACGCTTCGCTCGACTGCCTCATCACTGAGGTCTTCCCCACCAACTTGAGGTAAGCACGGGTTAGGTTTTAAATTTACAGAGGGCCTGTATGTAATACTTGATAGGTAGCCTTAGCGACGGTAACAGTACTAGCGTCCTAGTCAAATATCTTCAAACTTCAGCGTCGCCTAACTTCAAATTTTATATGGAACGGCGTATGTACTTTATATTTGAAGTTGGTGCCAACCATTTGCGGTTACTGCTGCCAACGCCGATACTGTAAATAGGCAATCCACAACTTATATAATATCAATCTATAATTCATCTGTCAGATAAATCGGGAAGTGTTAAAACAGGCCCTTATTAGAGTTATAAAAAAATTATTCATTTAATCTTTGTTAATTTAAAAAATTCCATTTCCAGAGCCACCGGTGTCGCAGTATCAATGGTCGCAGCTCGTCTGGGCGGGATTATAGGCAACGTGGTGATAGCTACGCTCCTGGACACGTACTGCCCGGCGCCCACATTCATAGTTGCGGCCCTGCTCGCCGGCGGGGGCCTCATGTGCCTCATGTTACCCAACACAACACGACAGGCCCTCACGTAACCGATATCCGCCCCTTAGTCCGAAAGGCCGTGTTGATAAACCGCTCTCAATCCTAGCTAGAATCCCACGACTGAAAGAAATTTGAGCTGACCGCCAAACTTTAATGAAGAGGGCACATGAGATAGATCAAGTTGATAATTTGATATAATATTTTCTATAACACCGGAATCAAGTTAAAAAGCACCCTCTTAAGTCGACAGTAGTCGAGTGCTCTAAAAATATGATCTTGAGCATAATCTTAGCAGTGAGAGCAGTTTATTAACGCGGACTTAAAAATGTGTAACCTAAGTTGAAATTGTGAATATTGATTAGCTTCTGTTTTCTAATATATTTCGAAATGCAAACCAATTGTATATAATTAAAGCTGTCTTTTTACTGTAGTAATACATTTCAGTTTTGACTGTAGGGGTCTGTCGGTGGAAATCGAATCGCTGTAGATATTTTGTTTATAAAATTTTGTAAGATACTGTTATAGATAAGTTATATTTAAATGCGATTGAATTGAGACTAAAATTAGTCGAAAATGTTTAAATCACCCCACTTTATCCGAAGTATTATAGGTTAAGCGAAATTAGTTGAAATTCAAATAGTGTTTTTATCACGAATTTATATTTGAATATTATGTAAAGGACGCAAACGTCAGCTATTATTGTTAAACGATTAAAAATTGTTGCAATTTTAGAAATATTTTTTCATTGCCATATAAGAGAATATATTTCCTTAAGATTATAAGCGATGTACGAATAAAAAGCATTTAATAAGATTTTTTTAATTTATTAAAAACCTTACGCTACACAGACGTTCACTACAAGAAGTCAATTCTCTCGACCCGCCATAGATCTAGCGGCGGACCGATCACAAACGACTGTGCCTCGACCGGCGACTTCGCTTAACTCTAAAACTACATCTCGAGAGTTACACAACATATCTTATAGCTTAATAGTTCAACATAATACATAGTAACATGAAAATCAAACTGTACCCTCTAAATAACAATCAAAATCAATTTCGAGTACAAAACGTACGCGCTTGTGATATCGAAAAATTTCATTAAAGATATAAAAATATCATAATATACTTAGAGATTTAATATTTTACATCGACGATCCAACAGCATCATAATTAAAATATATAAATGTACAATCGCGTCGCGAGCGCGGCGAACCCCACACGCGGAGACGCTAATTAAAATAGTTATTTACACAATTTTCACATCGAACGTTTATAACGCTCGCCGCCCGCCGTTCCATATAAAACTCTGTCACTTAAACCACATTTCCCAGAAAGCCATCTCAATGTACTCAAAGTACACCCCGGCACACGAGCATCTTCTAGCCTATTGCACATCGGGAGATATAAATATTTTACACGCCCTACCGATAAACAGTCCGAGGGCGTTTTAACTGGCGTGCGCCAGATCGGCGGCGGGCGGCGGCGCGTCGGTGAGTATGGGCATAGAGTTGCCGAGCTCGTCCTCGTCCGTCAGTAGCGGCATGGAGATGGGCGCCGCCGACACCTGCACCTCGTCCGTCGTCACGAACGTCGTGCCCGTGTTGGGCGACGGCAGCAGCGCGCCGTACCCGCCGCCGCCGAGCGGGTCCGTCGCGCGCGGCGCGATCCGCGGGTCCGTCACTGTGATGGGCAGCTCGAGAGAGGTGGGCACGGCGTGCGGCGTCACGCCGATCACCGCGAGCCCGGCCTCCAGGCTGGCCGTCGCCGCCGGCTCACCCCCAATCTTCGATGGCACCTCTACTGGCGTCATTATCGGCTGGTTGAGCGTCGTGCTCGTCTCCGACACGCGGCAGTGGACCGACACATTCGCATTGAGGTCGCGGAAGTCGGGCGCCTCGTCACGGGGATCTGCGTGAAACACGTCACTGTTGGCGAGCGCCGCCTCCAGGATGTCGCGGCGCTCGGGCTGCGGCGCCGCTGCGTCCACCATTGGCACGAGCTGGTTGTCCTCGAGAACGAGCGGCCGGTTGTCGATGGGTGTGAGGGTCCCGTTGTCCTCGACGCATAGGTAGAAGGAGCCCGCCGGACCACCGAAATTCTCTCCGGGGATCGCTAGCAGCTGGCCGTCGACAGGCGCAGCGGGGGCGGGAGCCTGCGGGGCGGGCGGAGCGGGCGACGGCTCGGGCTGACGCGCTATCGCAGTCGACGGAAGCAACTCCTCGAAGTTTTCCAGCTCGGTAAAGTCGCCCGAGCCGACAGCCGCCGAGCTGGCGCCGAGCGACGGGGCCGGCGATATCGTGGTGGTAAGCGGCGCCAGGGAGGGCACCTGGGTGACGATAGGTCGCGCCGGCGAGATGGGCTGCTCGTGTTTGGGTCTCTTGGCGGCCGGTGCGGCGTCGCCCGCCTGCCTCCTGACCCGCGGCTTGGGGACGGGCGACGCCGGTTTGTCGGGCGGCTTTATGGTTATGGACTTCTGAACTACGATCTTCTCCTGCGGAGGAGCCTTCTGGATGATCTGACCTGTTCTCTGGAGGTGCTCGAATTGCGCCACGGTCAGCTGCATCACGGAGCCGTTCTTTTGCTGCAGGAATATCAAGGGCTCGGTTGAATTCTTCTGTATCGTCTGAACGAGCTTCTTGGGTTCGGCGGCGATGATTCGCTTCGGAGCCGGCCGTATCTCCGGTGGCGGGGCGGGGGCGGGCGCTATGTTCGGCGGCGGGGCGGGTGCTCGGCCTCCCACGATCAGTTGGCCCTTCGAAGTGATGACGGTGCTCTTCGGTTTCTGAACGATTCTAGGCGCGGTTTTCGGCGGCGCCGCGGCGACTACGGCCTGCTTCGGCGCGACGCCGTTGTTGGGCGGCAGTCGGTGAACTATTTTCTTCAGCTGCGTGACGTTCGGCTGCTGCTTGTTCGGAAACAAAATCTTCTCGTGCTCCGAAGTTAGGACGATCCTCGACTGTGCGCCCTGTGCGTTGGTTATGATCATGACGGTGTTGCCGGAGGAGTTGGTCTCGGCGGCGGAGGATATCAACTTCGCCGATACGGGTTTGTTGTCGACGTTGGGCGCATCCGATCCCTTGCCCACCAAAACGTGGGCTTTCCTCGTCTGAGGGTCGATAACGATTTTCTGTTGTCGGACTACGGGTCGCGGAGCGCTGGTGGTAGGTAAAATTATAAATTTTTCGGTCTTAGCCGGCGACTGCGGCGCGGGTTGTAATAGAGTGTTAGACTTTACTTCTTTGACTTGGGGGTCAGGTTTGGGCATGACGAGCTTCTGTTTTCCCGTTTTGTCTATTACCAGCAGGGGCTTCGTGCCTCGAATTTTCGGTGACTTGGAGAGTATGTTGGGTGTCGACGTTACCTTAGTTTCGGTGATGGAATTCAATAAAAGCGTCTTCGTCTCGGTTTTAGGAGTGGGGCTAAGGTGGACATTGTCATTGACGCTAGGTACTTGCTTTTTGATGACCTTGGTGGTATTGTTCGAGGTCGTTATAATATTGCCGTCAGTCATGACGATGGGCATCTTTTCTATAGATTCTGGTGTTAAAATATCGTCAGATAAAACGACCGGCATCGAGTTGATATCGAACATGGCGTCGGTATTCATCTTGACCACATCGTTTTTTATATCTTTCATTGGAGATGATAAAATTTTAGGTTCGATTTTTGGTAGCAATTGTGGTTTGATTTTTTGTAATTTTGATACTGGTTTTGAGATCTTGCGAATTTTTTGTTGATATACTAATGTGTTGGTGTCGGGCGAGATCGGAGCCGGTTTGATAGAATATTTCACGGCATTACCTTCCTGTGTTTTATTGCTGGGCGCCAGTATTATTTTGTGCGACGTAGGAGTTTCCGTCACATTATTTAGTAATGTCTTCGAAGGCGCAGCACGACGAATTATGATTTTCTGTTTGGTCGTTTTATTTTTTAACGATTTCCCAATATCCAAATTAAGAATTTTTTCGTTTCCCGAAACTATGACATGCTTAGTGACAGTCTTTTTCGCAGGCGCGATAGGTTGTAGAGTTGGTTCCTCTAACATTTTGAGTAATTTTGGAGAGTTCGTGCCACTCAATAAGCTTTTATTTAGGACGGGTTGGGTAATTATTTCGCTTGTCGTTGACGTCACGTGATCCACTATTAGACTCGTTTTCAGCTGTGCTTCAGCTGATGTAGGAATAGGTTTAATTATTTCATCTTTTAAAATGTTTATTTCTTTAACGTTCATTTTGTGATCGATAGATTCCGACATTTGCACTAGCGATTGCGCGGCGTTTAAATTTTCAGACTTCTCTTGTTCAGTTTCAAAACGACTAGATAGTGTTTCAGTGTTTGGCGATATTTGGCTTTCTGGAAGCACCACTGTACTGACTGTGTTAATTAAAACAGTTTGATGTTCCTTAGCGTTTTTAAATCCGTCGTCTAAAATGGAGTTAAGAAGAGTGTACGTTTCCGGTTTCTTTTTTGGTGAAACGATTTTAGATTCCATTACCAGTTTATTGCGAACGGAATTAGTGGAAGGCAAATTAATTAACGCTTGTGCGACTTGTAAATCAGACTCCGACGGGACACTTTCAGTCATTAAATTATTTTCAATCACACCATTATCTTTACCATCTGCTACTACTAAATCGTTATTCTCTAACTCAGTATCTTTCTCGATTACTACATTATCGTTATTTTCTACTACAACATCTGTTTTTTCCTCGCTTAAAGATGGATCTACTGACGGTAAAACAGACGAATCTTTTATTGTTTCTTCACTTTCGGTAGGCAGATTTAGGACTATACTATTGCCTTCCTCATTCATCGCACTATTCGAAACATTTTCTTTTAAATGCACCTCCGGTCTCGTATCCATACTTTCAGATACATCATTTTCATGATTTTCATTTATTCCATTAGAAACACAAAAAGGCTTGCAGTCTTTATTGTCGTCTTCAAATAAATCCTCTGGCGGGTCATCGCTTATTACTTTAGTAACTCTATCAGTCTCTCTTGATACACTCAATAAAGCATCTACTGCTGAAGCAGTAGACTCACTCATATACGGTTTAATAACTTCCATAGGTTTTGATAATGTATTCAAAGTAATGTTACTGTTGTCAGTACTGGTGATATTTTCTGGTATATCTGTAACATTCTCAACTAATTTCTCACATTTATCTTCAATATGTTCTGGTTTTTCAATTTCTTTTTCACTCATATCTTCAACTTTATTCAGGACACCAGCAATTTCACATACTTTTCTGTTTTCTTTGACTACTTCTGTTGTACTAAAGTGTTTATTTTTATTTTCTGTACTTTTGTTTTCATTTTCATGTAAACTTTTTTCTTCAATTATTGTTTTAACTGGTTCATCTAATGCTTGACTCGGTTTTACTATAGCTTCTAAAACATTTGAACTATCTAAGTTTGTTTGGTCAATAGTTGTATGGCTGTTATTATATTTCTCCCTTTCAAGCAATTGAGCAGCCTCTGCTTTCATTTTCTTAAGCTGTATTTTGGGAGCCAAACGGGCAACTTTAACATGTTCTACAGGTGGTGAAATTCTTGGTTCAATTAGTGATGTGATATCAGCACCGTTAACGTCATTTTCTGACATATCTAATCTTTCTGCTGCATTAAGCTGTTCCGCAACATACTTTCCTATTGCATCTTGGCTTCGAGAATGTCTACTCCGAAAAAACGTCTTAGTTTTGAAAATGGTTTTTGTAGGAGGTGTTTCACATGGAGCTTTCGTTTCAGTACTTTGAGGCTGAACTTTGTCAATTCGTTTATCTGGCGACTTTACTATCGAGGGCTCGGGAAAATTTTCCTCTTCTTTGAATGTTTCTGGTATCGCCGGTAGCTCTGGTAGGGTCGATTTACTCAAAAGCTCGGCGACTTCTTTAGCCATTTCATCGTCATCAATACTAAGGCTTTTAGAGTCATCTTTCCGTTTTGAAGGATTTTTTACGCGAGGAATCTTTCGCCCGACGTCTGTTTCAACAGGCCAGTCTTCATCCTCACAAAAATCATACTTGGCGTCGTTTGATGGCTCCGGTTTCTCTGGTGGTGTGGACTGCTCATCGTTTGTATCAGCTTTCGGTAGAACTTCATCATCAGGGATTTGCGTGTTAGGCAATTCAGCTTCAGTAGGAATTGCAGGAGATTCTGACGCAACTGGTATTTCTGGAGAGCCAGCCATAACTGTCGACGACTCGTCATTCGATTCCTCCTCTCCGTCATCCCAATCAGCCAACAGGCTACTTTTGATCTCGACATCTGTTTTAGATTTCTTAACTTCAGGATCGGGTGCTGGTTCAGCTCCACGTTTTTTAGCTTGCTTGTTAGTGACTTTTTCAACTTTTGGTTGTTTAGGTTTTCTTGATTTAGGCGTCGCCATAGGGTCTGTTGGTTCTTTAGGAGATTTGGCTACTGGCTTCTTTTTAATAGACATTGGTGCAGGTGAAGGAGTGTATGCTGAGAATGTAGAGCTGTGTGATTTATTATGCATGATCAGGACATTTAATCTAGTTGTTATAAAATTACAAGAGTGGCATGCGTAGGTCCCAGGGGTCGAGGCGATAGGTGTGCTGTTAACTGGTTTTTCTTCATTCTGTTGTCTGGGCTCCTTTTGTTGTGTAGTGTCTGACGGTTCAGAGCCTGCACGGCTTGTAGATGGCGATGGTGCAGTTTCTGTTGATTGTCGTGGTGATTTTGTACTTTGTACTAGAATATGAACCTTGTAGTCACTTTTATGTCGTAGCTGTAACAATAGTAATGGTACAATTAGCATCACTTTAAGATCATAGTTTTTAGAATATATGATCATGAATATAAAAAAAATATTAACATACCCTGTGTATTGGTGTAGTTTCAGAAACTCGTCCTTTACTGATCTTCCCTGAAATTGTAAATGAGATTATAGGCAATTTTAAAGTCAATTTTCAAAATAAAAGAAATTGATAGAGAGCTTTATTAGGGAAAGTTCAATTAGAAAAATCGCACAGCTGATGCACAGATATCAAACAACATTTCTATTACCTTTTTTGGCAGAGTCATAATTTTTCTTAGGATCTCCAAATAGCCCTGCATAGCTTTCTTTTTTCTCTTCTTGAAATTCCTCTCGGATTAATATATCTTTATCTCCATCTACCGCTTCCTCTGCTCTAACCACATCATCTGGAAACTTATCCATGTTTCCCTTTTTGTTCCTATACATATCTAAAAAAGCACAATTTTATTACAGTAATGGTCATTATTTGACAAATTAGTATTGTTGTAGGTTGCAATCTTTTCTTTATTAATATTAATTTACGTCATCAGTATTTTACTGTTGTTATCAAAGTTCATTTTAAGATTTTAAAAAGTAATAAAAAACTACTTACACAAGCCTTTTTTGATGAACTCATTTTTGCGGCTACAGTTGTACTTAAATATGGAGTTATGGTTCTTGACATATTCACTGAAAGAAAAATGAAAAGATTATGAAAAATTGGACAAAACAAGCATATGACGATTTGATGAAATTTATGTATGTAAGTTTGACTGCTCTTAAATGTCACATCAAATCTTCAAACTCAAAACAAATGCAGCCGTTCTACTATACATCATTTCATGTTTGTTAAAGTAGGTTAGCAACAATTTGCCGAGTTCAAATATTTTATTTTTATTTATTTACCATATATTTCAAGCAACAAGGTCCATAATATAAATACCTTATAGACTAACATCCATATGAACATAACATGCTTAATACTACACTTTAATGTCCTTATTGCCCTTTTATCCTATGTCTTATTTAATGCTGAAAAGGCAGTTTGTGTTCAATATACAAATTTTGGCCAAACTCAATTACTATTATTATTCTTAAAATCTACGAACAAGGAAGTACACAAATTCCCAACTTATTTGACCTTACATTCATAAAAATGTTTAAAATTTTAATAGCTATTGTTACAGTAAAAAATTTAGGAACTCTATTACAAAATCAGTACCTCTATAGTTACTAATATTTAAAAATGTATGTCTTTATGACAAACTTGCATGCTTGAACCACTGGACAGAGTCTGATGAAATTTGCTATAGAGATACTTTGGATTGCTGGGTAAGGATATCTTTTCTGCCTCTTTAACCTGAAAAAATGTACAGTTTTTTTCTACAGATAATTGGAGTTATAAGTCTTCATCTACAGTTGTACTAAAAAGTTACATATTGTCATTGAAGTTTTAAGCTTTGTAACTATTGGTTGGCTATTGGAAAACACATTAAGTTAATCAGGAACAGGTATCAGCTAACAAAAACTAGTAAAATTTTTAAATTGTAAAAATCTTTTTGTATGGTGTTCTTTACAAAATTCAATCAATTGTTTCTGACTCGTAAAAAGTTGCTACTTTTGACTTATCTGGTGTTAGAATTTCAACAAATGTTTAGTCATTAAGTCACTAAATAAATTTTTTTAAGTTAACAGATTTTTCGGAATTTTTCTTCTAGACACAAAAAATTTACGGCCGCTGGTGCCATGTTAATTCTTTTTTAATTTTCTGAACCAATTAACATGATATGATATCAGCCTATTTAAGCAACCATGGTATTTTGACATCATTAAACAAGACTTTTAGCCTTTAGACTTATTAGTATGTATAATATAATTTTGATTATCCTAAGATTGCACTTTTACTCAAAATTGCATTATATATCCGAGATTATTGAGCTACACCAGCCAACATGTGAAAACTATGGTCAAATAGGAACTTTATCTCATACATAATGTATCCTTGTTGATCCCATTGTAATTCAAACTTTTGTACATAAATATTTAGTGGCAAGATGTCTTACACTGCAACATGAAAATATTCCTATTTTACAATTCTGTAAAATAGGGATATTTCCTATTTAATCTAAATACACAAAATTCAAAGGTTAGTACAGTCTAAGAACACGGCTGCAATTAAGCATGCATATAGATGTTGACATAAGCATATGTTATGGCATAGGACGACCTCTGTGCCTCAATTGGTAAGCATGTTGTTAGCATGCGGGTTTGAATCCCCCTGATGGAGCAAAAGTATTTCAATGTTCCTTGGTCTTGGATATGTATTAAATACATATCTATCATATAATAAAAATCTAAAATATGTATATGGTATAGGAGTATTAAATATATTTCCATTATCTGGTACCCGTAACACAAGTCCCTCGGGTACTTACCACAGAACCAAACTGATGTGGTATGAATTGTCCATAGATATAAGCATCTATTATATTTTTATCTATTATATATTCTTAATTTGAATGAAGCCGTGGGCAAATGCTAGTTGTTTGTAATATATATAGCATACAGAGAAGAAGAAACTATCATACCTCTTTTTTAATTAAATTTGGCTCATTTCTATAATATTGGTCAATCTTTGATGGGTCCAGTCTAGGATTTAACAGCCATCAACATTGTATTGTAATACATATTATTATGAATTTCCTACTTTGAATATGTTTGAGTAACTTTATTCAGTTACTCCATTTACATGGATTATTGGTAATAATGGATAGAATGAGAAATTATAACAAAGAAAATAATTTAAATTTAGAAGATTTTTCTAGGTCTTTTCGATAATAAACAGTTTTTACGTCACAAATACCTCCCGGCCAGTAAAACAGAGTAATTGCAATTCATTCATAAAAATTTAAGGCATCGCCGAACTAACCAAAGTTGGGTGAATGTTTACAACTTACTAGGTGTCCTCTTGGTAAAATTTCACGACAGCAATCGGTGGCTTTTTGAATGATGCCAGGAGGTCGGCTGGCAACTTATCCGGACCCACCACCTCCCCAGGCCACCAGCAAGAACCGAGTTTGACCCACACCACATCACCGTCCAAATATGTGATTTCGCTTTCTTCACACATCACCACTGTATGCTCAGACGACACGCACTACCATATTTTATTCTATAGCCACTATAGGTTGCCTGGTACCAGTTACCATAACACGGACGATCGCCCTAAAACTGATAATATTGTTACAGTAACTTGTGTAACGAAGATCCTAGAAATAAATATGTTATAGTGTGTTTCTATAATTGTCAAACAAGTTGCAAAATAGTACTTGTAAATAAATTCACCGACTGCGTATGAAATTATTTCATAAGACACTACGGTTGGCAGAACTGAATATTGTATCAAATTAGAAACAATAAATTACAAAATAAAAGTCATCTTATTCAAAATTATGTTACAAAAATAAAGAAAAAATTGTTAATCGTATATAATTTATTAAAATGCAAATAATATTTTATTTCAATAATAAAAGTTAGCACTGGAACAACGGAAATGCACATAAGTACAGCGTCAGCGCGCAGTGCCAATCTACAGAAAAAAGTTAATGTTGCCACAATTCAAAAGTGTACTTTATTTTTTTAAATCGTAAGCAACATCCTAATACTAAAGATTTTGCCACCTATGATGATTTGCCACTATTTCTTCTTTCATTGGGAATTTAGGAAATAATGATTTTAATTAATAAATTCTTTATTAAACTGGATAAAAGCTTTAGTTTATAGGGTTCAGGTACCATCTCAATAATTGAATTTTTGTATGAATTTTACTACATCTACAAAATTATCACATTACATATAGAAATAAAACAAAGGTATATTAAAATTATTGTCATTTATTTCTTCTATCACATTTTCCAATTTTAGTTTACATCATGTAATATTTTGTACAAAAAACAGCTTAAACCAAACAAAGAACGATAAAAGTACAAGCATGAAGCATCTAGTTCATAAGCTGCCCATACACGGTTATGCTTATTCTTAGTGTAAATGTTAATTATTACACAAAAATTTTATAGTGTCGCACCGCGTCACTGTCTCGTTGTGTCGTCATTCAGCTCACCTTAATTGAACATAACATTGTCTTGTGTAATGGTCAAATCTCCAGATTAAGAATTAGCTTACAAGTCAAATCAATGTGACGCGACGATACGCGCAGATGCATTTCTAAATATTTATAAATAAATCGACCTTAAGACGAAAGCAGTAGGTTTTAATAAGTATAAAAATATTCTTATGCATCACAGTCTCTTCCTCGATTTATTTCCTGGGACAGTCATATTATTTATATTTAGTCAGGTTACAGGAATCAGGTATGAAATTCTAGATCATTGACTATTAGTATCATGTTACCGGTAAGGCAAATCTTACAAATTATTAGAATATTAAATAATATAAAGTTCTATCGATAATAGTCCTCATCGATGTTTATTATTATATAAACACTATTTAAATATTTGAGATATTACTATTGCATTTACTGGAAAAAAAGCCTAGGTATACTCTAAAGCTCTGAAGTTCCAAATTAAAAAAACTTTTCTCTTTAGGTTTTCTAATGAGCCGCCTTTATCATTGATTTAAATATCAATATCATTGATTTAATGATTAAATTATTAAAAAGGCGTTATATGATATTATTGTAATTAAATTTAAATAACTTATATACTAATATTTAACCAGAGTACTGCCGGACGATCTTCGCCCATTCCTGTGGGTAGTTTCTTTGTACGTATGAGAGTGTCCTTTGTATTTGTTTCGTTTCTTGTGGTGAGCACTGAGGACATGCACCACGCAGTACAAGGGGCGCGAGAGCTGAAATAATAAAAAGAAAATTATAGTAATTTGAAATAAATAATTTGTATATAATAGAATGTTTATATCCTAATTTCGACGACCTCCGTTCCAGAGGCGGCGTAGGGCGTGGGCGACGTGGACCACAGCCCACGGCCTCGCGGTCCAAGGGGCCTCGCGCCATGGAGATTGATGTATTACTTAAAACTAAGCCATGAACGCGCCGAAAAAAGTGCTGGCGTCGCTATTACTCGTGAGAAATCCCCGCTGTAATGCATGTCACCGCTGGCCTAAAAAAGGGTATTCCCCTGAAATTGCGTTCCTATCACTAGCGAAGAATTTCCGCTGCGCGGCGCCGCCCAAAACAAAATAGGGTATTCCCCGTTCGTCAAACAACAGCCTCCCTCCCGTACCCCGCAACTTTTTGACGATTTTGTTTTCTGAATAAAAGTTTGATAATGAAATGACATATGTTTTTTATTTTAACAAATCTGTCTTTATGCCCGAGGAGAGGGCCTCG
>JAOTAV010060587.1:0-14815 GCA_026546445.1 Cyclargus thomasi | reverse complement strand
GGCGCCGTAGTCTCGACGTTCAGAAAGTGTACTTAAAGTACTTATTTTGAATAAAAAGATTTTGATTTTGATTTTAAAAAAACATGAAAACCGCGCTTAGTTTGAAATATTAAATTCGAATAAAAAAAAAACCTGCCCGTATTCCCCCAAGTTTAAAGATCGTTATCGGTAACACTTTAAAGACGGTCGATATCTCGTAGGTGGCAAGCACTTGTCTTGTTTTTTTCTCGATATCTTCGAGCAACAAAACTAACGCTCTTCAGTCACGTTCAGTCGCAATAGTTGTGAAGGGATCGATCTTTTAACGACGCACTTGAACCACATTATAGATATCGTTCAGTAGTGCAACTCGTCCGTGATCTTAAAATGTGTGGCGGTACCCACATTAAGCGTAATAATCCTGCATCGCGGTATCGAAGTTTACGAAACGCGACGGTATATATAGGACAGCTGAAATGCATCACGCGGGTTTCGGCCTGACCGAGTATAACACCTCTCTCGGTCGGAAGATCTTCCTTTGGCTACCACGCACAAATTCCCACAAATGTACATTGCGAGTTAAAACATTGTGTAACTAGACTGTCTCCGTCCTATTCAGCACGGAGACAAGTTTCACGCGCGTTACGTAGTACTCTTCATTGTTCTGAAAATTTAGAGAAGCTAATTGATATCACCTGTACGTGATCTTTATTCTAGAATGCAGTATAATGATCGGTTACTGTATATTATTTATATTGCGTATGAACTGCGGCGTCGCAATTCGAAACAGGGGACCTAAAATGGTCGTAATAGCAATATTGCAAAGAATTGCTCTACAATACGCTTTAGTACATTTTGTTCAAAAATCGAATTATTTTGAGAAAATAGTTATTTCAAAATCAATTTAAATTGATTGTTAAATCACTGTTTTGCAAAATTAGTAGTTATTTACAAGAAAAATTACAAAATGAATTGCTGTTTGCAATATTGTAAAGTGACCTTTTTAGGGCGGGTGAAATTTTCGCCTTTGATTCTATAAATGTCGAGGCACTTCAAATACTGCGATGAAACTAGGTAATACAAAATATCACCATTTCATTATTTCATATAATATCATTATAATATCATATAATTAAATTGATGAATAACAATTGCAATAATATCATATCTGTTCTAAACTAAACATTACACAAGAAATAAAAGATAATCCTCATATCGTGATACACACAAGTACTAGTTATGACCTACATTCAGTTTTTCATGATAATAATGGACGGTCCATATTCTTTAATACTATTTTTTATCTACTATTAAAAATAATACACTACTGTTTTAATTTAAATTAAATTTAAATTTTGTGTGAAAATACTATGAGTCCGGGGGAAGGACATTGGATACTGTTTAATAAAAATGATAGAAAGTATTCTATGTCCTTCCCGGGGATTCAAAGTATGTACATACCAAATTTCAGCAAAGTGGTTTCATGGTACGAATTCGAAATATACGTGGAGAAACAAATCTTGATCGTAGCAATAAAAGTGTCCGGGATAAGAGCGTGACGACCATTTATAGGTCCCCCTCGTGAGGAGATAAGCGTCATCGTCCACCCGTGAAATACTCCGGCAATGATTCACGAGAACCGCTCGCGATTGCAATTGAACTATATTTAGCTTACACACTGTACGCATAGTTGAGTCAGGGTACACGCACACCCACTTACACTAGCATAAATCTTGTATTTTATATACTCCATCGCATACAATATTATTTTTACACTTGCTAATTTTTTTTAATAAACTATTTTTCTTCCCAAACTCGAAGAATTAAAAATGTATCCTCATAAACGGATATGTAACTAATAATTGTAATTTTAATAAGTAATAAGCCACACAATATGATTTAGCTAATATCGTAACATTACATAGCAAGAGCATCAGTTGTTTATTATCCATACTAGTGTTATAGGAAAGCGTTTGTTTATTTGTTTTTCCTTCCTTCTCTCCCTTACGAAGCAGCCAAACGAAAATGAATATTATCATTTATGCTACTTTTAGTATTGGAAAAACATCATAGTGGTTTTAAAGATCATTACAATAATATTAGAACTGCCGTAGACAGAATCTAGTATTTTATAATCAAAAGACATTGATAAAGCATTATTAATATTATTTATTATAATTTTTCACGTTGAACTCATATTAATAAAACGTAACTATCAAAATGTGAGAAGCGCACTAAAGTCGTTACAAGGTGTATCTTTCTCGACCAACCTGTTTAGAATATATAAAGATTTATCTTCCACCTTTGGGAGCTAAACAGGTGCGTTACACCTGACTCATAAGTGTCCTACCACACTGTGCCGACGAAGTTGTAAACGGAACGATTTATTCGACGGAAATAACACACCACAAGTGCCAAAATTATCTTTACTGGTTACTTATATGTATAAAGTTGAGAAAAACAAATAAGGATATTTTATCGTAATAAAAGGAGTCCTCTATTTTAATGTATCAGTTAACTCCATGCCAAATTTTAATAAAATCGCTCAAGTCGTAAAGCGTGAAGAAGTCAAAGCATTTATAATGTTGGTATGTTGATAAGTTGGCGCTAAAACTGTGCCTAAATTTGGTTTAGCGTACAAAGTGAAATGAAGCCGTCGCTGCATTCTCGTTCGGTACCGAATGCGCTCTGTGTATGGAAAATGCAATGCGCCTGGCACACTCCGCTAACAGTGTGCGCGAAGCTTTAAAGGGGCGAATAAAGCAAAAAATACAAAATCGCCTTTCTCTCTTCACACTTACGACCGTCATTCATATGCCAGGTGAAACAGTAATTCAATAAATATACAAAATTAAAAAAAAACGCTTCTACAGAACTACTTGATAACATAACTTTGTATCGTGTGTTAAAATACTGAGTCCGTCAAATGCGCCGTAATAAGCCGAAATAAGAGGCATCTTTGTGATTTTTTTTATCGAGAAAATTTTAAGCAATCGCATTTTCGCTACTACAGAAGCTCACAAATATAATGTAGTACATATCTATCTTTAAAAAATTAAACGATTCGTAGCTGATTATCGAGAATTAAACGGAATTATCCAATAGTCAATTTTGCTTTATCGCCCTCGCCCTTTAAAGCTTCGCGCACACTGTTAGCGGGGTGTGCCGGACGCGAATCGCATTTTCCATAGAAAGAGCGCACTCGGTCGCTTGTATAAAAGTGCAATGAATCCGGGACGTCCCGTCACAGTGTGCTCACTAAGCTATAAATCTGCAATCCCTTGGCACCAAGGGCAGGGGTATGCGTGTACACGATTATTAAATTAATTAGATCGTACTAATTCGTTTATAATACTGTTGATTATATCAACAGCTGTAAACTGTTTACAGTTACTATATTATAATGATATCATTAATCATAATGACCCCAATATACACTGAATGAGTAAAACAGATTTTATCAATTTATCTGAACGTTGGAAAACAACATAACCCACTTAATATTATAATGTTTATACTATAAATATACTTTTGTGTTATAAACTTTATAGCACGTAACTGGGTGAAATTTCCTTTTTTATGACGTTAGGTTTATTTACCAATTAAATGCGAGTTTTTTAATTATGTATTTCTATCTACAATCTCCACTATGAAAAATCTAGGTGATGCCCGCAACTCTTTACCGCAGTAATCGTACATTTTTTCCGAGATAATTTCATCCTATATCCTTCCCGAGGCAAAAGGTATCTCCAAGCCAAATTTCAGCAAAATCGTTTAAACGTGTAGGGGTAACAAACAGACAGACAGATAGACAAACAGACAGACACATTTTAGTATTAATAACATTAGCACAGAAGTATGGTAGTCCATATGGTTTTCCGTGGACTTGTTCACCAAATTTTACAATACAGTAGTTTCGCTTAACAGTCAGAAATGAGATTCATATAAATTATGCATTCGGGTTGTAAATCAAAGGCGACCGAAGGGCCATCAGAACAAGCCGTCGGCCCATCAATCACAATCAAGACAACCTGACGCTACTATAACGAGACCTACAGCCTACACAGTAGTAGGCATACTCTATAAGAGCCGTACGTAATTTATAAAGACGTTAGTTGATGAAATGGCAATTTTTAATGCGCGTTTTCTTTTTGCAAAAAAAAAAAGTCAGAAAAGGACCTGTTTAACTATTTCCTGATGAGTGTCGGATAGGCTATGTTTGCAACAACTATAGATATCGCGAAGGAAATAAGATAAAAAATTGTGCTAGGTAGAACTTCAGAACCGGATACCTCCGAAACTTTAGGGGGCTCCTGTCCAGTTCTGAAGTTTTCAAGGGTTCCTTTCATGGTTCACAGGGGCCACTATGAAGTAATAACTCAATAAGAAATGACATAAATGGAAAACTTGCATCTTGTTCACGTAGCGACGTATCCGAAAAGCAGCTTTAAAATCATTTGTGGACCATACTTAGGTTTCAGCAGACCACTGATGGTCAACGGAGAATAGCGGCCTCAGCATAGAGACCGAGAAAGTGTTTCTTTCTACAGCAAGATACCTAGACAAAGCGACGTTGAAATAACGGATGCACAAAGGATCTATACCTTCGTATGTCTACTGACGCTATGCTAGCCCTGCTGGTTGGAAATCAGTTTTCGGTCACAGTTACTTTAGGGGCGCGTAACCGCTATAAAAAATTTTAATTTGCTAGTAATTTTTACCTGTATTGATAAAAATGATACGGAAAACCCTTCCATTTCAATTATAAAATAAAATGAGCAGAGTCTGGATGACGCTGGCTCTTGTTTTATAACGAAACTCTACGACAATTATACCATAATGAACATAATAGTAGCATCCATTGCATGGCTGTATTCAATTGGTCATAAATAGTTCATATCACAGTACTCGGTAGTTTCAGTGCGATTTACTGATAAAGTTCACTTCGAATTGCTCTGTCACACGCAACCCCCACAGTATTTTGTTACGTAAGTGCATTACAATTTACCTTCAACTATGATTCCGCTGTATCTTTGTAGCACTATATACCTATTAACCTTTAGCAACTGTAACTTTAACCTTTGAACAAATTAAACTAACCATTTAGGTTGAAGAACAAACTTCTTGTCTTGGGTCTACTTAGAACTTGGCATTTCCACTTCAGTTTACCGACGTAACCGATATTAGTTTGGAAGCCATTATTATTATTAAAGTTCTGAATACTAGGAACCGATCGATATCTGTTGCTACTTTCAAAACTTGAACTATACTCAACAATCAACAGTATTCACAAAACTTAGACATCTCTAGTATTGGATTCTCTTCATTACCTTAAATATAAAATCTGTTCAGAGTGTCAGCTAAGTCTTAGTTACCGAGTAAGGTTTTGGACATAGGGCTACTACGTGTCTACGTCTGAGCCCTGACACACAATAGGGCCAGTCACGGTCCACCGAAGCGAACAACGAGACCGATAGCTCAAGGGCACAGCATGTTCCACGTATCGACACACGATCTGTCGATAATATTTCTATATATTATCTTTATATTAATACGCAAGCGGAAAACAAAAAAAAAGACGCGTAGATATAAAAGATTATAGCAGAGAAAATTTAAGGAAAATTTTCAAGAAAAATAAAATAATACTCATTTTGTTACAACGCGGGCGGAGTCTGTACGAACAGCTTGCACTAATTACTAACGGGTTTGCAATAAATTAAATCGAACTAGAGATGGACTCTCTAGTCAATGAACGGAGCTAAATATAAGAACGTTTTACACAGTGACACGATTAACAAAGTTCAAGGATCTTTTAACGAGTAACATTCTGAGTTGCTGAAAACTAGCACGTCGGGTAAACGATCTTCGCTAACGGTCTCTTTGATGACTCACTTTTAACAATGAATCAAGATTACTGTGATTTATACGCAACCTTTAGACGGCTGCGGTTTAAATGTTTCGTGCCTTTATTGCCTGCATTATTAAGGCGATGCACAAACCTTTAGTTCCGCTTTAAAGAAATTGATGTGGCTGAAAGTTTAACTTGCAGCTATTTTGTAATCTCCAGTCTTACAAGACAGTAAGGTTTAAGTTAATTCCAGACAAAATAATATCCTACTTTAGTGACAAAATTTGGCTCTTTATATGAAGGTTTAATAAGAATGTTGCAAAAGTTATCTGTATACATTACCAAAAGTACAAAATACACGTACATATCTGAATAACAATCAGCGCCCAATTCGGAACGTACCTGAAACAAAGAATTCATTAATATTTATATCTCTGTACAATATCAGCATTGTTCACAACATATCCGATGAAAAATATTAAGAGAGTTATAAAGACGCAACCTACCAAATATGATTATCTAATGAATAATTTATATGACCTTACTTGTTAATTCCTTAAAAATATATGTTTAAAAGCCCACAACAAATTGCAATAACATTATGTACATATTTAAATCAGTAGGTTAGAGGAAGCGTGTACGTTTGTGTCCTACTCATGGTTCGATTTGAACTAATAAAGTCTCATTAGATTTAGTAAAAATGCCGTAAGTATCGTAAGCTATTTTTGTTACCTAGTTCATATTACTCCGAGGTCGCCATGTGGTCGAAATTCGAACATTAATATTTAAATCCATCGTGTAGATGAGCTATAATTAATAAAAAAAAACTATAATATATTCTCAATTCAATCACAGACCAATTTGGCATGAAGGTCTCGTTACCAGGTCATAAAATTTTATTTAAAAAAAAAGCACGTCCACCATAAACAATAGAATATTTCGAATATTAATCACACAGATTATCGTGTTATGTCAAAATATTGTAGTGTGCGTGTGGTAGTGTGCGTGGCGTTTTATTTATTAAAAGTATGTAAGATAAAAAGCATATTTTAAAAAATATTGATATTCTTCGCTTCTTCGTCATATCAGCTATAACTGGGAGAAATTTCATAATTTTACGTCAACGCGTTCTTCGTAAAAAGGGGTACAAAGTTTTCCGCTCGCGTTATTAATATATAAATGCTTCACATAGACGAGTTATCGCAATAATATACAACCGTCTACACGATATCTGTGTATTCCTTTACTTCAATAGCATTGTTTGCGAGGCGGGGAACGTGATGTTTAAATTCCAGTTCGATAACCCCATAAGTGTAACCTATTATTACAGTTTTTTATACGTTACACATGTACGTAAATATGTCCTAGTTAAAGTAAATTCCGAACTCTAAAATAATACAGTCGAAATCTTATTTTTACTTATCACTTCGGGTTATATTTCGGGACGCTTCCACGAGCCTATCACAAGTTCATTATCTTGCAAATATTTACACGGTAACTATAAGGATGCGATAATGCATTTAACATTCATCATGACATCGTAAATGAATGATAATCTTAATAACTTTTTACAATATTATAACTAAAGGTCGTCCTGTGGTCGAAATTCGACCATAAGTAAGATGAAATGAAAATGAAAAATTTGTTTATTACTCTCACCACAAGTACACAATACCAAACTTGTACACACTATAAAGATAGCACTGATTTTGTGGGAGACTGGTGCCTAAACTAGGCGTAGCCTGTATTTCAGGACACCAAGATCTCACTCTGTGTCCTAAATACAATAATACAGCTTGCTTGGTTCTATCTAATTGTTACAGCAGCTGAGTAGTAAACGTCAAAATATTCCAATTATTTAAATCCATCGAGAAGAGGAGCTATAAAAATATAATTTATTGTCAATTTAATTATAAACTTCAATTTGGCATAAAGGTCTTATTATAGGCAATTAAATTTAAAAAAAAAAACAACAACTTCAACTATAAACAAAAGAGTATTTCGTTTATGATTATCGTGTCATGTCAAAAAATTTTGAGTACTGTCGTGTGCGTAGCGTTATATTTATTAAAAATATAAAAAAAAAGTGCGAAAAAAAAAGCGAGTTCCTCCTCCATGTCAACTATAACTGGGAGAAATTTTATGTTTTATATATATACGCGTCTTTTGTAAAAAAGGGATACAAAGTTTTCCGCTCGCATATTAATACATAGGTAAAAAAGATAAATACGATGGTACCTGATAAGATGATAGAGCCAAAGGTTTTCAAGAACTCCTTATTTTCTTTATTCATAACATTAAAAAATATATAAAGAAACAGAGACTGTGTCAAAATATTATTTTGTCATAAGACCTTCTACAGCAAGGTTTTAGCCACATATGTATTGGCGACTTACCAAGGAGGTATGTGGTACAAAAAAAAAAGAGCTGTTGGAAATTGAATGGAAAAAGCGGGATTATTTATAGTAATGAAAGTGGGATTAGCCATGATTACCACACGGCGGTCGGCACACAACCCACCTGGCGGTTACGTCATTAAATCCGCGACACTAAACAGATTACTTAATTATATTGGTTATAACCAATATAATTGTATTATGATACCGAATGATTAATCTATAGTAACTATCATATGATAAATGCGAGATGCCTAACTGCCGCCTCTTCACGCTCAAACATTATTTTATTTAGATGAGTTCAAACAATTTAAAAACTACACAATTTATTTCCACGCAATTGAAGAATTTTCTACAGTCTTTATCAGTCAATGACGGTGACGACCTTTACTGTATAAAGTGCTTTCTACATGAAAGATTAGGTTTCAGATATAAAGAACTGTTTAAGTACCCTATGATTGAACAAAGCCAATACGATTTTACGATGCATAGATATGTAGACAGGCACCTACGTAGACTTTTAAGATTTGACTACAAACCAATTATTTGTGTTAGATAACTAGGAGTAAGCCAAACTGCGATTAATTCAGTTGTGAATACATATAAGCCGACTGACTATAATATAATTACTCTACATACACCGTACTTCGTGAAGAGGGACTTCATAACATATTATGATCTTTTCTAGAAGTTCTAATTTACGATCCAATTACTTACATAAAGTTTTAAAAAAGCTTGTTTTGTAATAAACTTTAGCTTGGAAAAAGCCGACCTAATGAAATAGCGTCGTAAAACACAATATTGCAATCTCGGCGTAGGCACGAACTCCAGCTTTTTAATTAAGTAGGCCGTAGATGGAGCTTTATGTTTACCGAGCTTTTATTATTATTAATTTGGGTGCTCCAAACTTAATTTATGTTAATCTAATGAGTGTTCCTCTGGCCGCCATCAACGTTTAAATCTAACGAGCTAATTGCTTGCGTCAAGTTATAAGTAAAATGTGAGATATTAATCGGGAGGCCATTCTTTACCCTTATATTATTTACGCGCATTGCTAGCTTGAAACCATTCATCAAGGAAGAACGGAATGACGTGTTTTAATTTATTAATGTTTTTAGAACATTAAAACCGTATATCTATTAAGGAAGCGCTAAGGCGTATGTAATACAAAGACAATTGTTTTAAGCGCTTGTTGAACCTTTTCAGCATAATATTTATACACGTTTAAGAATGCAAACAATCATTAATTTGCTTTTAACTAGATGGTGCCCGCAATTTTTTTTACGCAATAATTTGTTTATCACGCATAATTTCCTGGTTTAAAACCTATAGATATACTAGCTTTTTTTTTTATCTAAGACCAAAAAACACTCTTCATACTTTCAACTAAGTCTATGCCAAAAATCAAGTCCATTGTTTGTTTCATTTAGGCGTGAATGAAGGGTAAAACAAACACATTTTTTTATTAATAATTTTTGAAAACGTTCCTTTCTGTGTGTACTTAAATAACAATTTAGCAGTGTTTTCGCGCTACTTGCGGCCACTTTCACTGTACTCAGTGAGACAATATAAACAGGGTTGGAGCGGCACGTTTAGTCATAGGCGGGTGGTTCGCTCGGTCGATTGGGCACGGCGCCGGTCGGCGAGCGCGCCGGTGAAAGTGCAGACACTTTAGCGGAGAAACACAGGATGTCGTACCTGAGATTCATTTAAAGCGTGCCTAATACCAAGCGAACGCTTAGTCACATTGCATTTCGATAATTATTATTACTATAGCGTAGTTAGATGTCTAAAATGGCAATTATAACTGGTCATAACGCATCGTAGTTAACTCGCAAAGAAACTTATGTCTTGTTTACATGTATACAGTACAGTAGGTAACTAAATTTTAACTACATTTAATGTCATTTAACTTGCCACAAAATTTTGTGTTCACATGAAATTAATAACTTAAAATTAAGTTAAAACCTACTTATCTACTTAATACGTGTAAACCAGACATTAGGTATTGATTTTGACTTCTCTATCGAAACTGGCGAACTGCGGCCGACAAGGACATTTCGTCTTGGCGCTTAGGATATTCAACGGCGAATGCCATGACTCGTGAATCACTATTAGTTCATCAGTGCAACCATTTTATTCTAAATGCACAAGTCACAACTATTGCGTACTTTAGTTGTGCATTCGAAATATTTGTATGATGACTAAAAAGACCTCGTTCAACAGTGACTAACTAAAGATATTTTTTTTAATAAATTGCGAACATAATACATATACGGTGGAACTAAAATATGGCAAGGTCTAACAAATGACCTGAAAGTTGATACGTCCAAGGCTAGAGACTAGATAGTCAGCAGATAGTTATGAGCTTCACTAATTAAGATCTTCATTAGATCGAAACTCTATATTTATCATCTGTTGTATCTATATTATACAATTTTGACGAGTGAGTGAGTTTACCGGAGACCTAACCTCTATCCCTATTCCCCTACGTCAATAATGTGATGTTAGAAGCGTCTATGGGCGGCTTGCACTTAACTTCACAAGAGAAGAACTACGAAATCTTAAAAAATGATGGCTCTACAATATTTTGGTCTGCTACCAATATATTACTTTTAGGGCCTGTTTATTTGACGTATACAATTTGACAAATGTTGTATAGAGAATCTGCCAAAAAAGTTGTGGATAGCCTAACAGAATTTTTAGTAGCGGTAAAACAGGCTCTAATTATTGATACAAACATGATTCATTACTTTTTACTATATAGTTATAGTTGTAGACTGCAGCGATCCTATGCATTTTTATTAACGATTAATTTATTCCGTTGAATTATGTATTAAACACTGTTAATGACAAGCACTAATCAAAGGATTCAAATGAGACCTAAATTTTTAACGACTTGAGTTTCGAAGACTGAAAAGTTTAAAAGACCTCCATTAAGAAAATTGGGAAAGATTTGGAATTTCTTTTACTGTTCAATTGTTTTCATACTATTGATATCTTGGGTGAAATATATAAATTGAGTAAAATATAGAAATATATAATCAATTAAATACTTATAAACTCTGTATCCCTATGGCTAATTTTGCAACGTCTTTCATTTCTTTTTTTTACTTTCGTCTTACCTTAAATTAACATTATTAGCAGTAACTTAAAAAAATCGCTGAATCGCTGAATCGTAAAAATTGCTGTCAAAATCCATACGAAACGGGGACTTTGCTACTCGATTGCTATCGCATTGTTTTGTTGTTATATTATACGAAAAATAACAACAAAACGATGCGTTAATTATTATAGTTCCGTAGTAATACTACTAAACTACAATAACATTTTATACGATTAAACGTTATTGTTTGAAATTGTATAAAAGGGCGCGACCAATTGTAATTTTGTACAATGAGAGAAGTTGAAACAAATACAGGGGGTTTATTATGACCTCTTATTTCCAGCCAACTTCCAGCAAGTTTACGAACTAGCTGACAAACCAATTCCATTCAAGTTACACCATCAAATACTTAACTCTTATTATTTTGGCACACTTACTTCATAATGTAATCTTTTTGTTTAGTTTAATAATTATTTATGTTTAATGTTAGTTAAATTCATAATACCAACGTCAGAAAATACTTCGTAATTACTAAGCTTACGATAAAATTGTAATTGTTATGAATACCAGAAGTTTCACTGTAGTGATACAGATAATTAACTGTATCCGGTTGGAAAGATTTTTTTAAATTTTTCATGACTATGTACTTTTTTCCTTCAGTCAATAAGTTTTTACAATTTTACAACTCATATTATGTTATTAATTTGTAGAGAGAAAATGATAAATGTTAAAGGACAGCTAAAACATCTTAGCATAAACATCTAGCTTATTCTAATTATTTTACTATATTTATTATTCTAATTACTAAAATAACCAATAAAGTAATAAACTATTTAACAATATGAATAAAAAGCAGTATATAACAATAAATGAGATAAATAAAAATAATATAAATTTGTCTTGTAAACAATTCATAAAAAGTTACTATTGTATGGCGTAAAAAGAATGGCTTAATTTGACAGTTTTGACGTAAAAGCAATCCAGCTGATGTCACGTGACGGCTCAATACGAAAACACCAATAAGATGTCAATGCCGATGAAAGTTATGTGTCACGTGACTGTTGAGTGGCTGGCTATAAGGGATCATAATACCAAAATGTATGAAAATTGGTTTGGGCGTAAACCGTCTGGAAATAAAAAGTCATAATAGCCCCCCTGATTGTAGATCTAAATAATTTGGCTGGGCTATGTCAAACTCAGCCGACAGACCACGACTTATATAGAATTGACATATTCCAACCAAATTACGTAGATACGTCAACTGGTTGTCTTTCAATTTCCTCCATTATACAGAGTACATAATAATTAAGTAGTGTCTAATATAAAATTGATAGCCTTCGATGTCTATAAAAGGCCGAACCGCGAGACGGACAACTGCGCAGTAGTAATCTGATCAGATTATGGCAACACCTACGTCGGATGCAGTCGGCGGAAAATCGATCAGCCCACCATAATGCCTACTGCAAGCCTTCGCACTCGAAACTGTACCAAAATCCTCAGCCAGTGAAAGGACGTTATTTTTTTAGGGTTTCGTACCCGAAGGGTAAAACAGAACCCTATTACTAAAGACTTCGATGTATGCCCGTCTTTCTGTCTCCAGGCAGTACATCAAAAACGGTAGTTAATAGCTAGAGAGTTCAATTTCAGTTTTGATTCAGATAGCAAACAAGAGCAATTGAAAATGAAAATTCAGTAATTATTTGCTGATTTAATTCTACCATAACTAACCCTAACCAATACACTTTGAACTCACAGACATTACGTATCAATAACATTAGAGGATGTAAAATGAATTTTTAATTTATTGTAAACGTATCGTCAGTCGAGCCATATCGGCAATATTAATATTGAACTGGAACATATTATCTGAACTGGAACATAAAAGTTTTACTGCCGCGTGACATCAATAACTGTATCGAATGGTTGGAAATATAATATTCCATGTCCTCAAGTACGCTAGTCAAATTGTCATGAACATGTAAGTTACATTGTTACATAATATATCTAACAAGCACTTCCCAAAATTGAGATTATTTAAGTGAGATGATTTATTTGACAGTGCCAACCATATAAAAAACCGATCAAGTACGACTTCGAGAGCAAAAAATTGAGAAAACCGATTAAGACATGCTAGAGATAGCACTATGTAGATGTAATAGTAGCGCCATCTAGTTTAAAAAGGAAAAAAACAGACATAAAACATGTTTATTTGTTGTCGGACAGACAGATAGACGGACAGACATCGAAGTCGTAGTAATAGTACGGAATCCTAATTCTCTACTTCTAAAGTGCTTTCGCTCAATCTATAACGCGGCGGTATATATACGACAGCTGAAATATATCACGTGGGCTTCGGCCTGACCGTGTATACCACCTATCTCCACCACGCTCAATTCCCAAAATTGTATAGATAAGTGTATTGTATATTTATTATTATCATTGACCGACTAGCCGGAGACTATTTCGATGCAGCGTCGGAATTCCACGATGTGCAGATATTGGCGCTTCCGATGACGTCACCGGTTAAATATTGCGCGCGAGTCGCCTCGGCCGCGGTCAACGATGCATGGTAGTGCGAACACAAACTAGTTAAAGAAGACCGAATATAACACACTTTTATTGTTTTATCTCCTTAACATTGAAGAAAAAGAATTACACTATTATTATAAACTAGCTGTTGCCCGCGATTACGTCCGCATGGTAATGAAAACAAAATGAATTTATACGTATTTAAAAAAAATATATAACTCAACGTTATGCAGCTATTCGCGATCGATTTGACAGTTCCACACAAACTTTCAACCCTCAAAAACCCAAATTAACGAGATCCCCGTTGCAGAGCATCTTTTGGGGCGGTCGGTCGGGTGAAAGCGGCTCTTATAATTTTGTAAATAATTTTCGACAGATAAGACTGTAGACGGTGGGTCAGTTTCGCTGTCGGGTCGGGATTAACTTAGAGCAGGGTTTTATTAGACCCTAAACCTTTTAAACCGTGAAAGATGTTAATTTTATGCCTTTTATGTCAAAGTTAACTTGTTGTTCCTCAGAACGGGCAAATAAAATAGGGATGGTTTAGCAATACAAAGTGTAATAAACGTAACTTTTACCCATACAAATTTTTCAAATGCAAACATGTCTGCTAGTATTAAGTATTACCTACGTTAGTATCTAGTATGACCTACCTGATACAAAGGAAAAAAACATAGAAAAAAATCCAGAACGAATCTTAAAAAATTATGCCCAGGTACCTACTACCATAACCTACAGGGGGACTATTATGACCATTACAAACCTGCATGGTTTTAGGCAATTCAATATACGGCCAACAATTGCCTTGTTTTTTTCGTATTACACTGTCTTATTAGAATAATAACAGAATTAATTGGGTGCCTGAATTAATACTAGTTTGGTTGTCTATGAATGGATTTCAAACATGTTGGTGACATTAGGGAACGTCAAACTTCACGTATTTAGTGTCACATGACT